>CM042009.1:2287500-2292500 GCA_023525715.1 Cichorium intybus
AAAACTACTCTGGTTGTATTATATTCTGCTAAAATGAATCTACATGAACACAAAAGTTTGTCTAAAAGGTCTTTGTCAAGTTCTTGTGGTATTTCAAATGATGATAATAATTCCTAAATGTTAATTACTCACTAACATGATAAATTATTTTGTGATAGGTTTCTTATGTGGACCATCTCCAGATCATTTCCTTTTACTTTTTTCCTAGATGGATTGTTTTGATTTTACTATTCTTTTTTTAAATATTATTAATAATTATTATAGGACATCAAAGACTTAACAGTTATCTTGTATCTTGATCATGTGGTTTATCGTGATTGTTATTGTACATATTATGTTTTAAATTTCACTAGAAGTTGCATGAAAATAGAGGGTTCAAGTTCAATTCTGGAATCAGGGTTCTCAGAATTTACTTCGTATCAAATTTCATTAGTATGAAATGGTAGGCCTACATTGAGTTTCTTATTTTATGTATCTCCTTAGTCTTTAGGGTTTGGACTGATTTTACCTTGAATTATATGTAGGTTGAGATGGCATTGGTGATCAATCAAGTAATCACTGAAGATACAGGACAACTTGAAAATGTTGAGTGCACTTCATGTTATAATCATTATACATTTTGTGTTGATGTTCTCATATTGTTTTACATGTTTGTTTTTTCCTTAAAAGAATAGTTATGCGACTAATTTACTGATTCATCTTTTATGTAATTTAGGTGTTGAGTTGAAGTTTGCAAATATGGGCACTAACTGGTATGGAAAACAAAAATCAGAAGCAATCACCAATGTGAATGTCATTTACAAAACTTTACGGAGCAGATTGCTTGAGTTAAACTGAGTTCTTTGGCAACATCTTTGATGTTTTTTATTTTTGCTTTTATCCTTCAATTTATAATTAATAAGGATGTTATCAACTCAGTTAAGGTACATTGTTAATTTTTAGTAATGCATGAAGATATTAAAAAAATAGTAGTTTGTATGTTTATGATTCACGTCATAAAGTTATAGATCATGGTGAGTTATTTAGATCATGTTTTTATTGAAAATTTGTTCATCTTATAGAAATTGTTCAGCTTGTAGAAATAGTCCATTTTATACAAAGTTTTATGATTTATCTTATATTATTTGTCCATCTTATAAAAAGATTTATAGATTATTTTATTTGGATCACTTTTTTTATCATACTCATGATCCAAAATTTTATAATTCATGTCTCCTTTTTGAATCATAGAAATTATGGATCATAACTTTTGGATCCTAAAATTTTCAAATTTACTTTTTGATCCATAACTTAATGTTTCCATATTTATAAGAATAATGATCCATAACTTAAAATGATCTAACTTTTTATGAATTATGATTCATAACTTAAATGATCCACCTTTTTATGAATTATGATCCATAACTTATTATGATAAAACATTTAATATTTTTTGTTTTTTTTTCAGGATTTCAAGTGGAATTTTTTTCGTTAAAAAAAACAACCTTGTTGTCTATGGGTTATTTCTGGAGGCTTGTGGAGTGGAGCGTATAGTATTGATGTTCATTTAGAACTTGAGTCTGATTGTTAAGACATACAATTGGCAAAGATAAGGAATAAGTATGTTGCAAATATGTTTTTGTCTTATTTTAATCTGAGCAAACCTACCTTTGTCAGCACTCTAGAGGACTATGGTAAGCTGACAATTTTTACAAGAAGAAAAAGATTTATGGTAAAGCATATTTGCATGAAATTCATGTTAGGGTTCAAGGAATTGAAGTTTTGTGATTTTTGTCGTGTTATGACCATATTTATGAAATAGTTTTTAGTTTGATATATTATTTAGTTTTTGTTGTTAATAGCACATTTTTTATTGTTGTCATGTTATGTGGTAAAGAAACAATGTTGTAATGAACCTGTCTATAGTACATTTTTAGTTTTAGCAATGCATTGTGTTTTATATGAAACCCAGAAGTTTTGCATCTTACATATTATAATTCATGCCATATTTTGATATTATGGATCATGTATTTTGGATATTATTCTTATGGATCGTCATAATATATGAGTCATAAGATATGGACCATGCTGACTAGGTTGAAAAATGGCCACATATAACATAATTGTCCATTTTAACATAATAGTCATTATTCAAAACTTTATAGTTCGTATTATTTTCTTGGATCAAAAAATTCATGGATCATGATTTTGTGTTGCTTGCCATGATCTAAAACATTATCTTTGGGATATTAACCAAATATGATATGATATTTAACTTGAAAAGATGACATCAATGATTGATCCATAACATATTTTTATGGATCATATTCATGATCCAATAAAAATTATTGATTCATATTATATTTTTTGGATCTAAAACTTTATGGATCATATTTCCGGATCATGATTTGTGTATCACAGTCATGATCCAAAACTATATTTGGATTTTAAAACTTTGTCATGATCAAAAACATTATTATATTTTTTGGATCATAGAAATTTATTTTTCATAACCTGAATAGAAAAATCTAAATACTCAAATTATATATTATTCAAAATATAAAACTATTATTCGAAAAACAATATTATTCGACATTTTGCATTTTCTAATTTTAGATCATATACCTTTTGAATTCTAAAAATTTATATCTTATATTTTAGGATTTTAATGTTCAATTTTAATAGTCGTGATCTAAACTTATATGATGCATTTATATTTTTTGATCATAGATCTTGTGCTTCATTTGATTTTTGGATCATAAGTTTTAGATATTGTGATTTTGGATTATATAACATTTTGAATCATAACTTTTTGAATATTTGCTTTTACATCATAAAAATAGACAAAACTAAGATTCAAAGTAGCAAATTACTCAAAACATCAAATTATTATTCTAAGTATCATATTATTCAAAACATCAAACTAGTATATTATAATGATCCAAAAACAATTATGATCCCAAACCTTTTATGAATCAAAACTTTTATGAAAAAACATATATGATTTAATATGCTATGATTCAAAATGGTATTATTGAAAATAATATGATTCAAGGCATATAAATGTTTGAAGTGTACGAAAATTTGCATCATACCATATTGACAAAGCTGACATGAACAACAGTTTTATAACATAAGATATGATTGAAAAAAATAAAACAATATGCATCAAAACCGAATAATAATAAATTATCTACAATTTCTTAGTCTGAATATATAACATTTCAAATGCTTGAATATTTTAAACATATAGACGATGGCATCTGCTTTGACTTTTATACTGAGATGCACACATTGTTAAATTATATTAGTACTTTGAGTTCGGGATCAAACAACATCTTAACGTCAAATGTCTACCATGTCTCTCGTGCATACTGGGCTCAAACTCAAGATCTCTCATTCAGACAACCGCTTTGACTTATTGATTGAGATCTCTTTTTCTTATATGCTTGTACAACGTTTGATATCGACGATGTTAAGATACACAGACTGCTTCCTGAAACAATAATATTATGAATCAATGTAAGTTTTGCATCTAACCTAAAAATAAAGAAACCTCTTACTGTAGCTTACAAAAAAAAACTATCATAAAACACGTGCTCAAAACTACCTAAAGGAACAATGCACTTGACTGTACATAACTCAGGGTTCTCCAAATGATATATCATGATGAATAGCACCATCAAATGATATCCTACTGATAATAACATTTCACAGTATATGATCAAAAATTATATGATACAAACATTTTATGGTTGATGTGTAACAAATTAATCAATACAATGATTTGATTCGAATGGTTTATAATCCAAATCTTTGATGATCCAAAGATATTATGATTCCAACCATGTTACCATACAATTCTACAAATAAGATAATAAACGAATCAATGATATGGCCTAATCCCAATGGGTATAACAAATCAATAATATGATATAAATTTTCACATGTTTTATGATGCAACCATGTTATCATTCAAAACATAATAACCCAGATACAAATTTTCATAAACAGGACCTAGACAAGTTTTCACAATATTACATGTATATAGTGAGTTGGTATAGATGATCAATACAACAATAACTAAGTCTTAACAAGTGAGTTTATTTTTTATTTAATAGACTTATGCAATTGTAAGAGGTTGGTCTTTATCTATTACCATATATTTTTTACCAATCTTTTCTTTTTTATGATCCTCTTTTTTCTACACATACCTATATGTACACACAAATTTATCACCCATTCTCCTAGACATATGCATGTAAATGTTTTCCATAAACACCTAAAAGCAATGTAAATACAGAGTATGAACTCACTTATTTACATATCACAAATACATTCATACAAATAGTTTGTGTGTGTAAAGCACAAGAAAATCTTATAAAAACATCTTAGACACCTTATGTGCATTGAGGTTCTCATAGACATTTTAACAAACACCTTATGTGTGTTGAACTTCTCAGATGCATTTTAACAAATACCTTGCTGAACTTCTCAGAGGTATTTTAACAAACTCCTTGAGTGCTTCATCAAAGTTAGACATTCAATTCAATAAAATCTCTTACATATAGTATAAACTAACCTGATTGAGTTATAATCTTCAAATTTTTGATCAGTTGAAAAAATCAGAATCTTTTTGATGTTGAATTCGATCAGAGCAAGAACCGATGAAGAAGACGATCAGAGCAAGGAAGAAACGAAGAAATTGAATTACAATATTCAATTTACGATCAATTGAAACAAATAAGAATCTTTTTTGCTTTTGCTGTTGAATTCGTTCAGATCAATGTATCAACGGAGAAGACGTATTAGAGCGATCAATGAAGAAGACGATGATTTAGGGCTTGGTCGTGTTACTTTTGTCCATAAGAAGCCCAGTAGCTTGGAGCCCACATTTTTCAGATTTCTTTGGCATCTAATTTAGCCCAACTCGTCCAGCTCTTATTACCAGGCCCATTGTCAGCTTTTGACGAAAACACCCTTAATGACGTTGATTGATTGAGAGTTGACCTCGCGATCCT
>CM042009.1:2297500-2587500 GCA_023525715.1 Cichorium intybus
ACGTTCATGAAACTTTGCTTTTGTTTCTGTATTTATTCTTCGAGAGAACTTTAAAATCCATTTGGGATGACATTCGATTACAATCACACATGGAATCGATGGGTATTACAATAGACCACTTAATTATATATGTTTCTTGTTTTTCAGTCGTAAATGATTTTTCTGTTTTCATATTTACTTTGTAATATTTATTTTTTCGATTTATATGACTAGACTGGAGAAGAATATGCAAGACATCGGCATTTCTTTGCCCTTTCACCCTTGAAGTTCCTTTTCTTTTTTTTTTCTTTTTTTTTGCACGGTTTCTTGGAATGTACATATGGTAGATGATGCTCTCTTTGTTTTTTTACTTTTTATACATACTTACTAATTATATATGAGCCTAATAATCATGTTGTGTCAAATTTCATGATTAACAAGTAGGATCTTATTGAACTTTTTATATGCATACAATATGTGTTGTAAAATACGACGGATCCGAATTGACTTTAGACAATATTAGCTCAATGCGGAATAGGATCAAAATTATCAAACGGTAATAATCACAACGAAAATACGAATGAAGTAAATAAAATAGAGACACGAGGATTTACGTGGAAAACCCAAATCGGGAAAAACCACGGGCGGAGGAAGCCGAGAACCAATTCACTATATTTTGTGGTGTTTACAAAAGGTTTGGAGAATATACAAAAATACAAAGAGTTTATAACTCTTATGTATTAATAAGAAGATGAATAAGAAGAGAAGATGTTTTGGTGTGTTTTGCATCAATGATCTTCTAACCTATTTATACTAAAATTTCTACATGCCATTTAAGAAAAAATGGCTCATATGTTGAATTCTTTACAAACCACATTTGAAAATTGATTAGCAGCCATTTGAAAATAAGTGTTGCAGCCACATCTTTGAATATCATCTTTAGCAGCCATTTGAAAATAAGTGTTGCAGCATTTGAATAAAAGATTGTTGAATTTTGAAGACATATTCTTCAATCTCCACCTTGACTTCAAAATGGAACAAAACTTGTATACCCATTTGGTAAAACCAACAACTCTTCAAACTTCAAAACTCCATAAGAAATTGCAATCACCATATAGAGAAAAATTGATCCTGAAAAATGAAATACTTCCTCCACCACAAGCCTAATCAGGCTTAACTGCGATCAGAAATACCCATTAAGTCCAAACATAGTTTGAACTTGGCTATTGGAAGACATTTAGTGAACACATCAGCGGGATTATAATCTGTATCGATCTTTTCTATGACGCAATCACCTTTTTCAATGATATCACGCATAAAATGATAACGAATATCAATGTGCTTTGTACGGTCATGAAACATCTGATCTTTACTCAAGAAGATAGAACTTTGATTATCACAGAATACTGTGGTAACCTTTATTCTATCATCGAGTTCTCTAAATAATCTCTTCAACCAAATATCTTCCTTAACTGCTTCTGTAATCGTCATATACTCTGCCTCTGTAGAAGACAGTGCAACTGTAGACTGTAACTGGGCTTTCCAACTAATAGCACAATCGTTCAGTGTAAACACATACCCTGTAATGGATCTTCATTTATCCAAGTCTTTGCCAAAATTTGAATCAACATATCCAACCACCCCATTGTTAGATTGTCCATAGCGTAGACACATAGAAGACGTACCGCGTAGATAACGTAAGATCCATTGTACTGCTTTCCAGTGTTCTCTTCCCGGGTTCGCCATATATCTACTAACCATGCTAACTGCATAAGCCAAATCAGGGCGTGTGCAGATCATAGCATACATCAAAGATCCAACAGCACTAGAGTATGGTACGCGTGCCATGTACTCCATATCAGTCTCAGTAGTAGGACTTAAAGCGGATGATAACTTGAAATGAGCTGCAAAAGGTGTGTTGACAGGCTTTGCTTCATGCATATTAAAACGTCGTAGGACTTTCTCAATGTAACCCTTTTGAGAAAGATGCAAGATCCTAGACTTCCTGTCACGAACAATTTCCATACCTAAAATTTTCTTGGCAGCTCCTAAGTCCTTCATTTAAAAATCAGCTTTCAACTGGTCTTTTAACTTCTGAATCTCCTTCATATCTTTTGTTGCAATCAACATGTCATCTACGTACAAGAGTAAGTAGATCTTTGAACCATCGTCACCTTTCTTGAAATAAACGCAGCTATCATAGGTGCACCTGCTGAATTTGTGACTGGTCATGAAAGAATCGAACCTCTTGTACCATTGTCTAGGAGACTGCTTGAGGCCATAGAGAGATTTCTTCAATTTACATACGTAGTCCTCCTTGCCAGGAACTACAAAACCTTCAAGTTGTTGCATGAAAATCTCTTCCACAAGCTCACCATTTAGGAAAGCTGTAGTAACATCTAGTTGCTCCAACTCATAATCATTTGAAGCAACTAACCCTAACAATGCACGAATAGAAGTGTGTTTGACTACTGGGGAATAGATGTCAGTATAGTCAACGCCTGGAATTTGACTGTAGCCTTTAGCTACCAACCGAGCTTTATATCTTGGTTTCTCATTCGGGTTAACAGGTTCTTTGAGCTTGTAGACCCACTTGCATTTAACTGGCCTTTTCCCTTTTGGAATGAGAACTAAATCCCCATTACCATTTCTTTGCAAGGATTCCATCTCATTATGTATAACAATCATCCAATCACTTGAGTCTTTAGATTTGATAGCCTCATCATAATTTAGAGGCTCCGTTTCCGACTCAATATCATTAGCAACAATAAAAGCGTAAGCAACAAGTTCAACTTCAGCATACCTCTTTGGAGGAACAATTTGTCTTCTTGGCCTATCTCTTGCAATGCTTCGAGTAGTAGCTTGTGGTTGTGAAGTTGTTGTTTTTTCAACAATGACATGCTCATTTGGCGAGGAAGACTCTTGTTGCTCAATTGGACTCGGAATGGTGACAGGTGAAGTAGGAAACTCCACCTCCATTTGAGCTTTCTCTTCATTTTCTTTTGATGATGCGACTGTATCTTCTGTAGAGTCGAAAGTTTGATGAATCATAGCAGACTCGTCAAAAGTAACATCTCTTGAGATGATGATTTTATTTAGATCATTGCTCCATAACTTGTAACCTTTAACTCCTGGATTATAACCAAGAAAGACACATTTAAGTGCTCTCGGTTCTAACTTCCCATTTTCAACTCGTGCATAAGCTGGACATCCGAAAGGTTTCAGATGTGTATAATCGGCAGGTTTCCCGGACCATAACTCATACGGAGTTTTCTTTTCAATTGCTCGTGACGGTGATCGGTTGATAACATAGCAAGCAGTAGAAGCAGCCTCCGCCCAAAAAGACTTTGGCAATTTGGAATTTGAAAGCATACATCTGACCTTCTCCATAATGGTGCGATTCATCCTTTCGGCTACACCATTTTGTTGAGGCGTATGGACTACCGTGCGATGTCGAGTAATGCCTTCCTTTCGGCAATAGGCATTAAACTCTTCTGAGCAAAACTCTAGTCCATTATCCGTACGAAGATACTTTACTACCAATCCTGATTGCTTTTCAACCTGAACTTTCCAGTATCTGAAGGTAGAGAAAACGTCTCCCTTATGTTTTAAGAAGAAACACCATACCTTCCTGGAGAAATCGTCAATGATAGTGAGCATATAGTTAGCTCCACCTTTAGAAGCAACTCGAGCTGGTCCCCATAAATCCGATTGGACATAGTCGAGTGGTCCTTTCGTTGTATGGATACCACTTGCAAACCTCACTCGTTTTTCCTTGCCATATACACAGTCTTCACAAAACTCCAAATCAACAATCTTTTGTTGACCAAGTAAACCTCTTCGACTCAATTCTGACATGCCTTAAAAACTCATATGGCCGAGTCGAAGGTGCCAAAGACGGGACTGATCTGGATCAGAAAAAGACGTTTAAACAACAGCAGCATCACTCGAAATTGTTTGCCCGTCAAGAAAGTAGAAGTCTGAGGTTTTTCGACTGGCTCTCAGTTTATCGGAACCATCTTTGAACACCCTGAGAACTCCACCTTTACCGGCAAACTCGTATCCTTTTTTATCAAAGGAACTGAGAGATAACAAGTTTCTTCTGAGGCCAGGGACATATCTAATATCCCCAATGGTTCGGATAACGCCATCAAACATACGGATTCTGACTGAACCATGTCCAAGAACTGGACATGTAGTATTGTTACCCATCAACACATAGCCCTGGTTAACCTTTTCAAATGTGTAAAACCAACTTTTGTTGTGACACATATGAAAAGTACAACCAGAGTCGAGTATCCAATCACCAGTGGAATCCAGTTTATCTGAATAAACTGTCAAAAGTTCTCCAATACATTCAACCTTAGCTACATCGGCTTCACCCGAAGTGCTAGCTTGTTTACCATTTGCTGCCGCCTTCTCTTTTTCTTTATTCTTCAACTTGAAACATTCTTCAAGCACATGTCCCTTCTTATGATAATAGTTGCAAAACTTTCGTTTTCCTTTTGACTTGGATCTGGTTCTGTTGGAAGATTGAGAAGTTCTACTTCTCTTTGTTGTTCTTCCTCTGGCATTCAAACCTTCGGCTTTAGCATCACTTGAACCACCACCGGTAATATGCTTCATCTTCTCTTTAGAATTCAAAGCTGTAAAGACTTCTTCTAAAACAAGAGTGTCACGGCTGTAGATGATCGTATCACGAAAATGGCTATAGGATTCAGGCAACGATGACAACAAAAATAAAGCCAAGTCTTCATCTTCATATTGAACATCCATATTCTCCAAGTTATTTACTAACTCTTTGAATGTAGACAAATGTTCAGCTAGCGAGCCTCCTTCAATCATCTTGAGATTGAACAACTGTTGCTTTAGATGCAACTTGTTCGGTAAGCTCTTTGTCATCAATAACTGCTCCAACTTCAGCCACAAAGCAGCCGTCGAGGTTTCTTTTAGAACATCTTGTAAAACATCGTTTGACAAGTGCAAACGAATTTGAGATAAAGCCTTCAGATCTTTCATCTCCTTTTCTTCTTCGGTCCATGTAGCGGGCATCCTTTCGAAGCCCAAGAGCGCCTTGTGTAAATCCATCTGAATGATAATATCTCTCATCTTTACTTGCCACAGCGGAAATCGGGTATTCCGATCCAGCAGCGGAATATCGTATTTCACCGAAGACATGATTAATTATTTGATAAAATGATCCCAACAAGCTAATATCAAAACCCGGACGCTCTGATACCAATTGTGTAAAATACGACGGATCCGAATTGACTTTAGACAATATTAGCTCAATGCGGAATAGGATCAAAATTATCAAACGGTAATAATCACAACGAAAATACGAATGAAGTAAATAAAATAGAGACACGAGGATTTACATGGAAAACCCAAATCGGGAAAAACCACGGGCGGAGGAAGCCGAGAACCAATTCACTATATGTTGTGGTGTTTACAAAAGGTTTGGAGAATATACAAAAATACAATGAGTTTATAACTCTTATGTATTAATAAGAAGATGAATAAGAAGAGAAGATGTTTTGGTGTGTTTTGCATCAATGATCTTCTAACATATTTATACTAAAATTTCTACATGCCATTTAAGAAAAAATGGCTCATATGTTGAATTCTTTACAAGCCACATTTGAAAATTGATTAGCAGCCATTTGAAAATAAGTGTTGCAGCCACATCTTTGAATATCATCTTTAGCAGCGATTTGAAAATAAGTGTTGCAGCATTTGAATAAAAGATTGTTGAATTTTGAATACATATTCTTCAATATGTTTGGCAAAATGCTCAAATGAAGGTACACAATTTAACTGGCTAAATTGGACTTGGAGTTGAAGGTTTTCGTAAAAAATTTTATTAGATTTATGCTTCATAGGCCCAATTTATGTGTTCTTGTGTTCTTGTGTTCTATTGTCATAGATTTTCTAATCTTTGGTTATTCATTACAGGTGTTAACCACTCGGGTAACTTCTTATATGGTTTCAGATCACCTCACACTCACTACCCAACACCATCACTCTACACTTTCTTCGTTTATTCTCTTTGCAGTTTCCTCAATTGTTTGTTGTTTATGGGCTTGATTCATCCGACTTCAACAATATTTATTATTTATTTTTATTGAAATTAAGGGATGACTTGATGGCTAAACATAAGAAATTTGTTATTTACCTATGTCCGTTACATCAATACCTTCCATGTCTAGAAGGTTTAATTTTGGTTTTAATAATTATATATAAGTTCAACCTGCTTGAATTTTCATTTGAGTGCTTGGTGCTAATAATTTTTGGGGGAGGTTTGAAGAAACAATGTTCTATGCTAAATTTACTCAAATTTTGGTCTACGCTACATAATTGCTGTCACTTTTTCTTTGGACAGGGAATATTCGATGAATGGTTTAAGATAGCAAACTTTCAGGTCAATCTCATGTACTCATCTTCTATATTCTTAATATCTATTTTGATTTGCATATTCAATACAAGCCAACTTCGCATTTGGTACTCTATTTAAATCGCATTTACAGCTCTGTATAGCACCCTTGTCACATCCCTTATAACTTCATATAGACGATAAATCAAGGCGTGATTTAAAGTTTTACATTAGAAAATTTACTTTGGATGCACCAGGTTTGTAGAATTACTAAATACCATGTTGAAATATTAATTATCAATTGATAAAATCTTTTGTACTGCATAGTGCATAAAAATCAATTTTTCTTAATAGGGCATTTTACTTTAAAAAATATATTCAAAATTGGAATGTCATCCAAATAAAAATCAATTTTTATCAATTCTATAAATTTCTCATAAAATAATGTCTTAATAAGGAAAATGGGAAGTACAGTGCTATATTTGTCGAAATTACAAGAGTACAATGTCTTTACTCAAAAATACCGGGTGTACTTTGAGAAAAAAAATGAAAATAACAGGACACCTGGTACTTTTAAATAAAGACCGGATGGTCACCTAGTTAGACTACCTCTACTATTTTTGTAAGTTTTTTCCTAATCAATTCAAATTGTACAAAGGAAGTATCAATTATCAAAATGGTAAAAAAAAACTACCTAATATATCATTATTATTTCAACACTTGCATATTTTCCTTAACCAATCAAAGCGTTACTTCATTCTGGTAAATATCTTATGAAGAAGGGAGGATTTTTGAATTGGTAGATATTTTTGGGCAGTGGATTTCTTCACTCATCCCTTCTTCCTTCTCATTAGTGATTCCTTTCCATCTCAAATACAGAGACATAGAAGATGAAGCTAGGGTTCACACAAATTACAAGTTTCATCCTATCAGTTGTTGTGGATATTCTATTTTTTATGAATAGTTTTCTAATTGTACTTCGAAAATTTTCTTCTTCACCAATCCCAACTGCATCGTTTACTATCAATTTGATTTCTTAATTAATTTTTGTCATGTGTTGCCAAACACGTCGATTCTTCTTTCATGTTAGGTTAGTTTTCACATGGTTTTTATGATTTCTAGCTAATTGATGCATTTTATAGAGACATATAGACACGTTTCTAATATTTTGATTAAAGCATAAACTCTTCTACACAATAATTTTTATATCAATTGATATTTTTAATAAAACAATATTTTCATTTTATTATGCATTTATGTTATATTTGATAATATTTGCCACTTATCTTATGTCAGGTTATATACTCAAGTATAAGCAAAGGACACGAGTTAATTTTCAGGGCGTTTTAATTGATTTGATATTAATGTATGATGATTATGCATATTTATTTTGGCGTTGATTGCCGTTTTTCCTTCAATTAATATTGTAAATAATATTTCAAAATAATTTAATACAAGAATTTGATTATTTTGTTGTAATTTAACATTCTAAGGTATTAGATTGGATAGAGGTATAATTCGATGCTTTCAACCGACTTGAGTATAGTCCAAAAAAGAGTCATCGAGTATGTGACTATTATAAACTTTATGTTTGCATGAAAATCATTTCTATTACAGATCTTATCACATGGATGATTGGGTTTTAGTTATCGGGAACCTTCTTCAGTGCTCCTTGCAAGCACGGTCAACAAAAGTTGAGTGGTTACGCATCATTTCAATTTTTGTATAAGAAACTATTTGGTATTCAATAATTTCCGTAAATTATGTCTTTCTTCTTTGCTACTTTTTCGGATTAGACGTAAGTTATAGAAAAAAATCACTTATTCTGGAAAAGTTGTATCTTTTTGTACACTTAAGCTCATTAATAAGGCATTGTTTTGGAGAAAAGTTCGTTATTAGTTTCAATCTTTGCAAAAATGTTTAGTATAGCATCGCAGTTTGAGAAAAAAGAGACTATTAGCATTAAACTTTGCAAAAAAAATCATTAATAGCATCATATTTTGAATTTTTTTTGGAATCTTTAGATATGATCCAAAAAGTTTTATTTTTATGTACATTTAAACTCATTAATAGCAGAGTTTTGTGGAAAAAAAAGTTCAATAATACCATCGAACTTTGCAAAAAGTTTATTAATGGTATCATATTTTGAAAAGAAAAAAAATCATGGTTTCAAATTCTTTTGAGATGATCTAGAAAAGCTTTATTTTTTGTACCTTTAGGGTCATTAATAGCATACGTTTTTTTAAGAAAAAAAAAGCTCATTATTAGCATCAAACTTTGCAAAAAAGTTCGTAATAACATCATACTTTGAAAAAATCAGTTTCTTCAGATTCTTTTGATATGATCTAGAAAAGTTATATTTTTTTGTACATTTAAACTCATTGGTAGGATGTTTATTTTGGAAAAAGTTCATTAATACCATCAAATATACCATCCTTTGTCTCATATAGAACTTATCAAGATTGGCATGGATTCTTCAAATTTCTTATGAAACTTTAATTCCAAACAAATGGGTTTTGATTTTGTAAAGTAGTTTTTTTTATACTTTTACACTATAAATGGAGTATATTAGTTTCATTTTGAAAAATTGAATTGATATCACATTCTAGCCCAACGAACAACAAAATAAGGTAAATATATTGATTTGTTGCCCTATTTATGATTCATGTGATGATGTTAATACTTTTGAAACATGGTCCGTTTTAAGAAGTTAAAGAAAATACCAAAATAACATTTTCTATCAAAGCGTCCACGATATTTTGAAAGAAATATCACATGCGTCGATCATTTTTTCTCAAAAAAACATTGTCATATGTTATATTACATTGTCAAGCGTGTAGTACATTGTCATACATTGTCAAATGAATAAAACGTCATTGATTTGGTGGTATTTAGTATTGTCACCATATGATCCTATACAATCAAGTCTTTTGAACTCTACATTGGAGGATAACATTCATAACATTTTTTCCAATATAGGCAAATGACTCTCTTTTACCCACATAAGCAATATACTTACATTTTTGGATAGCAACATACGTACACTATGTGATGATAATCGCAATATGTAACTCGTAATAGAAACATATCTACATATTCTTTATACATAATATCAATGTATTTTTAATTTCTTAACAATTGAAATTTCAATGTTGTATCCAAAGAAGTGTTTTGAAATTTATGATATTTGATTATTTTTGCAATTTTAATTTGTCAACCGTATTGAGTCCCTAACTCTTTTTTAACTCGGACCATCCCTAGTATATGAATTTGTTATGCGTTTGGTCCCCAACACACATAAAATGACTATTATGCCCTTATTTATTTCTTTTTTGATTTTGTTTATTATTTATTATTAATAAATTAAATAAATTATTAATTATTTAAAATTGAAATGGGCTCACCAGGTTTCACCGTCTTCGCCCAACCCACCCGTATATCTCTTGTCTCCTCTATGTTACAGATCCATATCCTCTCATCTCTCTAGTCTTCCCCGTAACCAGTGAACCACTGTTACCTCCCATCTCTGCCACTTCCATTCTTCGTTTAATCTCCATCTTCGGAAACCCCCAACCCCCTGAATTGGATGAAGGACTTCGATTTGAAGAGTTGGTGAGTTTGGCTGGAAGTCTTACCGACATGGATCTGGCCAGAAACTACTTGGCAGCGTACATTTGGGCGGAAGCCTCGCCATCTTATCCTGTCCCCTTCACCGATCGGTAACTTGAATCCTTCTCTAGTGGTGTAACTTGAATCCTTCTCCGACCTGGTAACTTGAATCCTTCTCCGATCTGGTAACTTTAAACGGAGAACTTATACGAGTGGAACAGAGGTAATAGAGGTGGACAACAAATGGGGAAATAGAGGAGGCAGATCTCGAGCGTTGGAGGCAGACGACGACATTGGTGGCGTGCTTGGTGGGTAACTTGAATCCTTCTCGGATCTGGTAACTTTAAACGGAGAACTTATACGAGTGGAACAGAGGCGATAGAGGTGGACAACAAAGGGGGCAATAGAGGCGGCAGAGCTGAGCGTTGAGGCGGACGTCGACATTGGTGGCGTGCTTGGTGGGTAACCAGAGAACTTGTAAGGGCATCTCCAACCCCACTCTATAAATAGAGTTACTTCATTTTTTACTCTATTTTGCTCCAACCCAACACTATAACCAACTCTATATTTATGTATTTGAATAGTATTACTTCAAATATAGAGTAATACTATTCATTTACACCAAATATAGAGTTAATATTTCACTTGTCATTTTTAGTCCTCCAGTTTTTATTTAAATATAATAACAAATATTTACAATCATATTATATATATTAAATGATATTAATTAATTATACTTATCAAAATTGAATATTTATATATCGAATTCATATAAAAATTTACGTATATTTAAAAAATTTTAAAGCACGATAACATATTTAATAAAAAAGCGTAGAATATATATATATATATATATATATATATATATATATATATATATATATATATATATATATATATATATATATATTATACAATATAAATATTCTAGTAATAATATGTTAAAAGTTAATAAGTAGAAGGAGAGATTTTGACAATTTTTGTAAATGAAGAAAAATGAATATGCTAAAAATATATCTTTTAAAGTAAAAATAGTGTGAAAAATAGAGGTGGGTTGGAGATGATCCACTTTTTACACCATTCTTTACTTCAAAAATAGAGTAAAAAATAGAGGTGGGTTGGAGATAGTCTAACTAAGTTTTCGGTGTTAGTGTGTGTTTTAGTGTGTGCTTTTGAATTTCTTGGTTTCATTTTTGTAACACCCTATTTTTGCGGTTCGTTTGTATCTGCGAATTAATTATTTTAGCGTAAAACATATATAATTATAATAATAACAATATCTTTGGGTTTAATTATAGTTGAGGGTGATTTTTGGCATTATAAGAAACTTGTAAATATGGTAATTTAATTGATAGGGTAAAAGAAAATTAATAAGTCATTATTCAAAGACCATTCTTGCCTTTTCGTGAAAGTTGCATGAGTTTAATTATGGGTCGAGGACTTCTTCGCTTATGATCGGCATTACTTGGTCTCATAGCCTTTATTCCAGCAGCCCATTTTTCACTTGTTTCTCTTCTCCCGCCCATTTTTCACTGATTAAATCAGCCCACTTGAGAAATTCACCATTAATTCTAGAAAAATGAAAATGACCTGATGTCAGGCCTGTAGTCTTGTATTAGGGTCTAGTTTGTTCATGAATTTTCTCATAACCTGATTTTAAATGCTTGATTGAAAGTTGCAAACTTTGCAACCAGGTCTAAAAGTTAGCATTGCTGTCAAGTTCCGTCTGTGGGTGTTTGACTTGGTGGTGAACTTGCGTGAAGAGAATAGGACCTAACACCTACAGGATACGAGTAAATATATCTAATAACTATTATTGTTGGTAAAATGAAGGTAATGACTTAAGGGGTTCATGGGTGAGACATGGTGCATAACAATAATGAAAAATGAAAATAGATATAGGTAATTATATAGTGTTACACAAATTCAATTCTAAGTAGTGGTACTTATGGGAATGTAGGTCGTTTCACGGAGAAGAGACCTTGATTGCTACGTCGCTTTTGTGGTAATACATGATGCTGCTTATTATGTGAGTTTCTCACTACATTGTGTGGATGTTATGTATGCTTTACTGTAGCTTGTGTGTGCTTATAAGATGTGTGTGGATAGTACCGGCCTGTTTGGATATCTAGTATGGGTAGTGATAGAGCATCTTGGTGTGTAACGCTAGGCTGTTGTGAGGTCTAGTAGGGGTTATATAGGGTCGAGTGTATATAGAACAAGATTACATGCGTGGCTAAGGGTGCTGAGCGAACGACAAGATGCACCAAGAGTACTGAGCAGACTACAAGATGTGCTAAGGGTGCTCAGCAGATGGCAAGATGCACCAAGAGTACCAGACAAATTCGCAAGATGCACTAGGCCGATTTGCATGTACGTCTCAATGTACAGGGTGGTATAGACTTAGGTTTACTGCGATGTGATGATGTATTTTACGGATAGGGGTAGAGTATGTGTGACTGATATGCTTTGTACGTGTTGGAACTCACTAGATGTGTGCTTACCCTTTCCCTATTAAATCATTGTTCATGTTCTTTAGTTGTGGGTGACGCCAAGGCATGACGTGTACACACTTGGGTGGCTTCTGTTGGAGATTTATATTTCGGATTATAGTTTAAATAGATTTTGACTTCCGCTGGTTTACACTTGTGTTGACAATGAAATGTTTTAAGAAATTTGATTTATAATTATGTTGGAAAAACAAAAAATAAAATGACGTGTTTTTGTTGAAAATATTTTATGAATATTTTTTAAATTTGCCTTAAAAATTGGGATATTACAATTTCTACGCATCCATTCCTATTGAAAATGGATTTCAGGTTAGGTGTCAATTTCACGTAAGGTTTCGATTTCAAGAATTGATTTTTTTTTTGTTTTGATATAGATTCCATGTCTGATTTTATGACTAGTGGAGGTGTTAGAGGTAATTGTGGAGGTTGCTAGAACTGAAAGGGGTGGTTCGGGTGGTTGCCGAAGACGTATCGTGTTGGTGTCGGAGACGAATGTGTTAGATGTAACGTGGAGGTTGCTAAAATTGTGCCCGATCTATATTCAATATTGAGTGGATGAATAAAGGAAAATAAAACCAATTAAAATAAGAAACCAAAAATAAAAAAAAAAGTTAAAAATAAAAATAAAGGGTATAATAGTCATTTTATATGTGGTAGGGACCAAGCGCATAACAAATTCATATAGTAGGGATGATCCGAGTTAAAAAGAAAAGTTAGGGACTCAACATGCAAGTTACCCCAAACCACAGGGATGGTCCGGTTCCACATACTTTCAGCTTGACCATACTACCATATATGAAATCAGGGTTGATATCTTATCCATTATGCCACTCACCCAAAGTTACAGCTTCTGATCTCTTAGATATTTTATGGTGGTTTATCTAGTATGTTCTTAAGGTCCAAAAAAGAATCAACAACACTTCAAATTGTCTCTATTACAAAAAGTGACAAAATATGTTATAAGTTGGTAAATGATTTTTCATGAGAGAGCATGATAATTTCAAAGCTAAAAGGTCTCAATGACTTTAAATAATTCACTTAGAGGGCATGTTGGCCAATTTGTTGTTAATAGTATATGTTGATCATATTTTTAATCAGTCTTGATGTATTGATGATAGGTTTACTGCATATTGTGGTTTTTAATCTAATGTAATTAGACTACTAATGAACTATTGAAAGCTAGTTGAATTGAGAGATTTTGATATCTTTTAGGGGCACTAAATGTTCAATGAAGTAACTGAACATTTTACCCTTATGTATTGAAATTTTGTTAAATGTCTAAAAAAGGAAACAACCCCTTAGTTACTTTTGTCACAAACTTTCCTGCTATATAACTTGTTTCTATATTGTTGTTTATTTTACTAACAACTTAAGGAAAACATGGGTTACTCGTCTAAGGAAAACAAAAGTCCAAAACATGACCAACTTGTACAAAGTAGCAAATGAGCTATAAGATAAGTTTGAATCTTCCAGACCATTCGTGTTGAAAGGGTATGTATGTATTTGGACACCAGTCCTTCAATTTATAGTTGTTAAAACGAGGCTTAATAAGTTATATTATAATTAGAAGGAGTAGAACACTAAAGTTGATGGTCAAGTAAACCTGGGAGTTTCATTTCCGGTGTAAGAATGACTATACTATTTTTCATTCTCTTTACATGGTGTTTTAGGGGGTTTATAACTGTATTAAATAATAGTATCTAATGTTTGTAGTAGTAGGTGAGGTTCAATGGAAGTTTCAAGGATTACAACGATCACTTGCCAAGAGTTGAGGTATATCAAGACGTACATAATGAGCACCCATCAATTAATTGCAAGAATGTTGGTCACAAGAAGCAACTTATTATACAATTTTATTGAAGGATTAAATGCAAGAAATAGGAACATACTTTCATTTATTGTGTATTATAACATACTACTTCCATTTCTTCCTATTATAGTATCACACTTCAAATTTCTTCCATCTTAACTCATGGTAGTTTGAAAGTTCTACCCTATATAGCATCATACTTCCATCCTTTTTTTCTTATGATGACATTATTTTTGAAATTCTATCCAATTATACCAGTAATGTATGATCTATATATCGACGTCATTGCTATAATTAAGTAGATTTTCGAAAGTAGATTGTTGTAATATAAAGAAATGAAAGTAGTATGCTACATAAATTAATGGAAGTTGGTTTCTATTTTTTTCTATTTAATCGTTTATTGGTGTTCATTTTTTCAAGGTGTTCCCATATACTATTTCCAAGACTTTCCATGGGCTGTGCTTAGCTCAAACAAATTATGGAAACGAGATGTAGAATGCAAACGAAAAAAAAAAGAAGCCTTATAATATATATATATATATATATATATATATATATATATATATATATATATATATATATATATATATATATATATATATACTAGGTTATAAGCCCGTGTTAAACACGGGTTGACAAATCAAAATAGCAAAAGTAAATAAATTACAAAAATATTAGTATAAATACTAACTAAAAACCTTATAAAATAAAAACAAATATTTACATTGTAATTTACATTTTATTAATGAACTTATCTAAAGATGAATGATAAAAACATTTTTTTGGTCAACAAATTGTACTATAAATGAGTTTCAATGTACAAATAAATTAGTCTTTTCTTGATCATCTAAAAAGAATAAAAAAAATCATTTTTTTTCAGATTACGATGTTTTTAATGAATTTTTTTTGGCAAAGTTCAATGCTGCTAATGAACTTTTTCCAGAAAATTGCCATATAAATGTGCCTCAATGTCCCAAAAAAATATGAAATTTTTATGGATCATGTAAAAAGAATCCGAAAAGTCATTTTTTCAAAGTACGGTGTCATTAATGAGATTTTTTGTAAAGTTCAATGCTAAAAATGTTAATTTTTTTTAGAAACTTTCCTATAAATGAAAGTTAATATGCAAAAAATGTAAATTGGAAATTCCCATACAAGAATGTTTGTGTTTGTAACTTCAAGGATAATAATTCAAAAAGAAAAGAAATTAATGGTACATGAGGTAAAACAATAGAAATGAAGAAGCGGCTCGTAAAGAATATAAATTACAATGCTCTAATCCAAAAAATGAAAGTACATTCCATAAATGGTTTTAACAGTAAAATGCTAGATAAAAAATTAAGTCACATTTACTATTTGATTAAAAACATGAGCGTCTTAATCGAATCATTTATACATTCGTTGAATTAGAATACAGAAGAAACGATGTACTTTGATTATTTTCCAATAAATGCATTTATGATACATTAAGCCTTATTATAAGGCCCTTATACAATCAAAACATAGAAATCATAAAGAAAAATGACAAAGAAAGACAAGGAAGCTAAAAAAAACTCTTGAAAAATAAATGAAACAAAGAAAAGTCAGCAGTTGTCATTTTCTCGTAAGTTTTGTTGTGTAACCGATATAGTACATTTCCTATACAATCAAAACATGTTTGGTTAAAATAATAATCATCTACTTCTATTATTTATGTCATAAAAAAAATAAAAATAAAAGGACACCAGCATGCTCAATCCCCAAATAGATAAGAGAATTAATCGAAAAGCTTGAAATAAAAGACAAAAGACTTAAAAAAATAAGAAGTTGGGACACCATTTTAATTATTGATTTTACTTATTTATTTAGGAACCTGATTCAACGGTGTCTGATACACATACCAAGCCACTTGGGGTAGTAGAAAGACTGGACACTACCTTCTTTATCTTATCTACATCCACACACACATCACTCATACGCACACACATCAGACAACCATTATTGCTTTTTTGAGTAAAATTTCAAAGTTTGATGCGTTAATGAGAACAAATTGGAAAGTAGATGCATTAATAAGGTAAAAACTGAACTTGCAATGATTTAATAGAAATAAAAGTTTATAATTTTGGTATTTGGTTGCATTTTTATCCATAATTGCAAAAAGGATAAAAAATATCATTTTGCAATTTTGGTCCGTGGTTGCATTTTTGTGATTTCATACGAAACTATAGACAAAGCTACAACAAATACCAGAAAAACAAAATGATTTTACTAACAGAGAATTTGGGAGGGACAAACATGTAAAACCCCATACTTGTAACTGATAATGCTTCTTTATTCAAAGATCTTCACATTCCACGTATATAAATCTACATCCAAGAAAATAAAAAACATTTAATAATATCAAAGTTTTACAAGTTTTTCAGCAATAGAAAATAAGGTAAAATGAATTATATATGAAAGTAAAATGACGTTTTTTGCAAATCACTACAACATAAATCAAAACTTCATAGACAAACACCCACGAGATATTTGATGGACAACTAACACCGTGAAATTCTATAGAGATTCATCCAGATGACAGAAAAGGTACCCAAATGACAAGCTATAAAACAGAATTTGGAAAAAGGTACGATGACTAATAATTATAATCATGATTAAGCATCTAAGAAATGAAAGTTGGATGCTGTTTATTGCATTTAAGCTTACAAAGAATAAAGACACAATCATGTTAACAAAGTGGATTGTTTTTATGGTTAAATAACAAAGAGAAATGTGAAATGTGATATTTCAAGAGGTTTGTGCATGATGAAATATGCCATTATGGCATCCCTTTTGTCCTGTAAAAGTAGAGCAAACACAACAACATCCATCTAATTATTAAATCAAAGTACCTTACCCTCATCTTCTTCATTATCTATAATCTTTAACTTTCTGTTAAATTAAACTTCAAGCCTTAAAATCAAACACAAAAAAATATTAAATTCATCCAATCTCATCTTTTATCAGAAGTCTTAGAAGCTCTACCTGCAGCCAAAAGTAAGAAAAGCATTTGAAAGAAATTCAGATTATATATTCCCCTGTCATAATTCACGAATTTCATACTAATAAAGATCCATCCTTAAAGAATTAGATCTCAAAGTAGGACAAAAAAAAGTACATAGAGTACCGTTAAAAGTTTATAGAACAAATATAGAGCAAATAAAAAGAGGCATACCAACTGCATCAGTTTAGTTGAAGCACAAACTGAATAACCCTCTATCCAATCATCTACTATGCCTGTGTAATTAGATATGGATTGAAGCCCATAAAAAGGCACAAAAATGAAAGAATAGACAGCAAAATTCACACCATGTGTAACTAATGTAGTAATTCGATTGGAGTATGTTCAATTGCAGATGGATTTGAGAAGCAAAACATACCCCAAATCACTACTCCCAATGGCAAACCGTATGACCCTATCAATCAATGGGGAAGGAAACCAGAAAGTGTAAGTACAAGCCACTTAGAATATGAACGACGACAATTAAACCATACATGATTACAATCAAATGTACATGTGTAAGGCAATTAGAGTTTTTTATGAAGTATACCTCAGATGGAAAAATTGAGAGCGAGGAGAAGATGCCAATTTGCAGGTTTGAAATCGGATTTTGAAAGAAGAACAAAATCGTAAAGGCAAAACCAGAAAAATTAATAAAGATGTCAAGGAGGAGGAATAAGGAATTACCAATTGCACAAAGTCAACAAAAATATTAGCACGATTTCAGCAAGGAGGAGGATATCGTCATTCTTAAACCTGCGCTTGAGAAAACAAAACCATCAATTAGGGATGAAGCGAGTGTACCGGTGCATGTTGGCGAAGAGAACACAAGTAAGAAGAGATTAGGGTCAAGCTGCGTTTGAAGAAGGGATTTATGAGCGATACGTGTTTGCAGGTTATATGCACATATACAAGAAAACAAAATCCAGTAATCATACCTTGGTATACTCGTAAGACCAGACTCGCAAAGCTCCTTGCAATTTCCAGATCTCACGGTAAGACAGAATATAAAGATGAATGATTGAATTGACCGTGATTTAAGGGAAATCGAGTCACTTACGGATGAATTGATTGCCTTGTTCCCAAAAATTGAATTGTAATTACATAGGAAGATGCCGGTATGATTGGAAACTTCCTAAAATTGAGCAACGTAATTGAAGTAGTAGCCAAGAATCCGGAATTCCAAAAATGTTTCAGAAAAATGCTGGGATATGGCGCAATTTTGAAGCTGATTTCTAGGGATTTAATTTTGGATGGAACAATGACGATCAAGAGAAGGGAGGGAATTCAAAATTCTGAAATTGATCAAGCTTTTTACTTGGAAAGAAGGCGATATTGGAGGATTACTGCCTAAATTAAATTGATATACATCGCTAGGAAGAATGGGCGGGAGAATTATGGGTAGGCCATGTGGCGCTCCATAAACCAGGTAACAAAAAAAAGAAGTGATAAGGAAAGGCCAAGTGGTATTTTATTTACTCTTTTATTAGGAGAGAAATATATATATCCTATCCTAATAAATAAGTAACTCACATGCCACTTGTCATCTTCTCATGCATTTTGCCACATGTCATTTTCTCATAATTTTGAATTAAAATAAAATCTTTTTATCTCCATCAGTTTCTCAATTTTTCCGACCGTTACGCCTTTCCCACCTTTCGTTCCCCATTCCCAATAAACTCTCCATCCAAATTCATCGGAATTTTCGCTGCATGCATCAGTTGGACTATCGAAGCAATTGGTTTTCCGGAGATTTCGAAAAAATAGTTGGACTCAATTGAGACATACTCTTACGCAATCGGACTTTCTTATTTGATAGGATCATATTTTTTTGATATTCCAAAACTATCCTCGAAGAACCCCACTGTTCTTAGTTATCGGCCATTCATATGATCATCTTTATTGTCAATTGTTGCAGGTGTTGGTAAGAGTTGTCTCTTTTTACGATTTTCAGATTGTTCCTTCACCACTACATTCATTACAACTATTGGGTTCGTATATTAAAATTTCTAAAACATATATTTTTTCTCCTACAATATTGATTTTAAAATTAGGACAATTGAGCTTGATGGAAAACGAATCAAACTTCAAAATTGGGACACAACTGGCTAGGAGCGATTCAGGACAATTTGTGTAACAATTACAACTGGTAATTGTTCTCATTATATTTTATTGATCTTTTGTTAGATTTTAAAATGGTTTATTTCTTTTCTAATTTTGTTATTTTCCAGCTCATTATTAACTATTGAACAGGTTCTAGGGGTAGACGATGATGAAAAGAAATATATCTTACAGAGTTTGTCGGAGTTAGAGAAAAAATTTCAACAGTTTTCTATGGCGAATGGTGATATTATACATGCTGAAAGGGACTCAATTGAGACATACATTAAAATTTATTCAAGAATTTACTCATCAGTTACATGATTTGCAGACGAATAGGTTTGATAGAACATAGAAAATGCCAATATGTTGCTTGAAAGCTACATCCTTCAACAAGATTAAGGTATGCTGATAAAAACACTTTGATTATAAAATTATTAGAAAACACCCATTTGAGTATTTGACACATTACACTAGGTTTTCAGATGCACGCTTGAAAGGCTAAGTTTATTGAGAATAAAACACAAAAGAAGTGGAGATCGATGAGTTGTCATCTTCCTTATGATTCTTGATGTGATCTTCATATCTAATTTGAATTTAAGAAATTAATTAAAAAAATTTATGTTTAGATATAAACAATTGGATCTGTAACATAGAACAACATGCATCTAATAATGTAAACAAGATACTGGTTGGGAACAAACCTGACATGGATGAAAGCAAAAGGGTCTGCTCTTTCTATCTTTAATAGCAATTTACTTTCATTTATTTGTTAAATTATACCATCCCACTTCATTTCTGGTCCTTCTCTCTTTAATAGCAATGTACTTTCATTTATTTGTTAAATTATAGCATCCCACTTCATATGATTTTAAATTTCAAGGTAAATCATATTTGTTTTACCATCTTTATTAATTTTAATTTATTTAAGTCATAAATTTATCCGAAAATTGTGCAACTACTTAATAGGATAATATAAATCAAAATTGAATCTGCATTTAATTGTTGAATTTGGCCGAAAATTAAGCAATCATTAAATTGGATAACGTAAATAAATTAAGAATCTGCTTTTAAATGCCTTCCATTTTTAAGTTACAATTATCCTAATTTCCCTCCTCAAATGATTCGTATCTCACATGCCACCTGTCATATTCTCACAGGGTCAGTCACTTGCTGAAACCGACACAAAGACTGAGGTATGTTGTTATTTATCAGTTTGACTTCATATTTTTATTAAACTGACTTTATAATTTTATAATTGTATAATTTCAGCCATAGACGATTAAGATTAATTAACAAGGACAAGGAGGAGGGTATTCTGAAGGTGCACAAATATCAGGGTTTTGTGGATCTTAATAATGAAATTCACTTTTGGGACCAAATTTGAAAAAAAAAAATCTACTGATGCTCAGGGATAGAAAAACGTATTTTACGAAATACACATAAAAGGCCTTTATTTTAAACTACATTGCTGTAATCATCAAGTTATTTGAAAGTACATTGTTGTAATACAAAGTGCATTGTACTTAATTGAATAAGTTAGTTGAAATTACAATGTTGTAATGAAAAGTTTTTATAGTAAAAAAATTTAACGACCAGCAGTGAGATGAGGCTTCAGAGAGATCAATTTCAGTTTGAATTCTCCATATTGCCTAATAATTTTCATTTTCCAGTTTCTATTTATGAAAAGGCATACATTAAATTTTACAAAAAATAACATCTAACTTTCTAAAGATCCAAATTTACCTCTGAAACTCATGAAGGTTATACTTTAAAATAACTTGCTGATTACAGCAACATAGTTCTTTGGTGGTCAAACTAAAGTAAACTTGTGAGTGTTGTCAGAATTTTTGGTAGTAATTGACGAAAATACCGCTGTCATAAACTTATTTGTTGGTCAAACTAAAATAAGCTTGTGAGTGTTGTCAAGGTTGAGAATAAAATGACGAAAATACCCCTAACATAAACTACTTTGGAGGTGGCTTTGTAAAAAATATTTTTTCAAATTTAGTCCTATAAATATATTTTAATTGGATTTGCGGCCCAAAAAGTTATAAATACCTTGAATAAGGACTATAATTGAAATATAGCTTTTGGTACCTAATTTGCAAAAATTCTACTGATTCTCAGGGATAAAAATTGTATTTTACTCCATTGATGCAAAGGTTAAGCAATTTCCGTGTAGCTATTGACAATAACTACTGGTAGTGGAAAATCTTATGCAGGTCTTTTGGTTGAGACCAATTCTAAATGGATATGGTCTAGAAAAATGAATGTTAAAATATATCGTGCTTTATATATAGTCGGGTGAATTTTCAATTCCTTTTTAATTTGTAGACATTACAAGTAGTAAGTGTATTAAACCATACATTGTCATTTTAAGCTTTTCCAAAATATTATGTATTATATCACATCCAAGTGTTAAACACCAGAAAATTATGTTATGACGTTTAGGATGGTATTAAAGTTATTTTCTTCAATATTTTTTACTTTTGTACAGAAGTGAAATGTTTTTTTATTTTTTGAAATATAAAGACATGTGTTTAAGAAAAGGATGATAGCAGATGGTTTAACTTTCACATATTGATTCTTGGTATGAGGCATCTAAGAGTGGAAAGTTTTGCTTGGCTAATCTGGTTTTCAATCGTAAGGTATAAATAATTTTTTCTTTAGTAGGTTTTCATATGATGGATTCGAAAAAGAATATGTAATTTTTGAATTAACAGAATGTTATACTCTATTGGATTTAATAGATGAGATACTTTCTTTTTGTTTGATTGAATGGAGTGAGTCGGAAAGGCCTTCTAAAAGGAATTTGCTTCAAAGGGAAGTTACACCTTAATAGCAAGAAGATTTAACTTTAATGTTACAAATAAATGCCTATTTTGTATTAAGTGCTTAATGTCAACTATATATGTTATTACCTTCAAAATAATATTGTCAACTATATGTTATTACCTTCAAATGAATATTGTAATGTGTGTCCAATCACTTAAACATAACTCATACACGACAAATTTATTATTTTACTTTGTATATTTCATTTTTTTTAAAGATAAGTGTTTAGATTTTGTTATTTAACATTTTATTTATATCAACCCGTGTAATACACGGGTCTTACAACTAGTATATATATATATATATATATATATATATATATATATATATATATATATATATATATATATATATATATACATTATATATATACATTATAATAAAGCAACAATGTTAGTGCCACATGGCAATCTTTTAAAATTATATTGTACCACGTGTCATTTTTTTAGCACTACGCCTTTTATTTTCCCGCTCATTGTTTTCCTTTCCAATTCTAATTCTCACTCCCTGTTTATACGAGATCCAAGAAATCAGGGATTTAATTTTTGAAAATCCCGAATTCCCCTCTTCTATTGGCTATAATTTTTTCTGCAAACCCTATTATATCAACTTTTCTAAAAACCTTAGACATCGCCACTCAACCGCTTACCACCATCACTACTTCTTGCCATCTCATTCCTCATTTCATTTGCAACCTCCATCTACGCCTTTGGTTTTGCTTTTGAAATGTTCTAATCGATTTCCATTTTTAGGGTTTGATGCATTTCTTGTGGTATGCAGATTCTCCTTCAATGTTGGTATTCCATAATTCTAATTATTTTGATTGCTTTTCCTGGAGTTCTTCATGTTTTACTCGATGTCCGTTTTTTGTGATATTCCCCGTTAATACAGTTGAAAAAACCATCAACCATTTATGCAAATTAAAGCGATCAACAACTTCAACGGTTTGCTTTATTTCAATTCCAATAAGTCTTTAATTTTATCATTTTCTTATACTTAAGTTTAAATAATTAAACAGATTCCTGAAGATTTATGGGTGGGGTATGTACCTATAAAGATGGTGGACACATTCCCTGGTCTTTACCTGTTTACAAGTCCTTCAAGATTTGTGTGGCATGTTAGACCAAAGATATCATCTGAAGAGAATAATAATATTGAATTGATTGGGAACCTTGAATATGTAATTAATTGCATGACCATTGGAACTTTGTTTTTTAATAAAATGTTTAAGGATTAAATGTTTACACTTGATTAAACATAACCACAAAATGTGAATTGTGAAGTCTGTATGAAAGGTGTAATATACTTTGAGAATTACTGATGGAGGAAGGCGGTCATGGAGGTAGCAGTGGTGCATCATCATCGTCGTCCGTATCACTAATCGTCGCCAAGGCACGAGGGCATCTCTGGCCATTAACAATCATCTTCATCAAGAGTTTCTTGCCCAATACCATCATGGATGTGGTCATGGAGGTTACTAATTAATTCTGTTTCTCGATTCTCTACATTACTTCTCTGATTTGTGTAAAGTTTGTCGTCAAAATGAACTTCGGTGTTGTCGATCGTTTGGTATTGTCACTGATGTCTGAATTGCTAATAATTGCAATAGATTGGTAATCAATTTTTTATTTCCTCTATATTGGTGTGTTCATGGTTACGTCATTTTTGGTGAACGTTATTGGCAATCTTAATTTTGCACACCATATGTTCAACGAAATGCCATATAGAACAAAATACTCAATGTCAAACTTGAACATCATCCTTCTTATATATATATATATATATATATATATATATATATATATATATATATATATATATATATATATATATATATATATATATATATATGACTTCCTCTTTTCTTTTGTTAGAAGTTCTATCCAGGTATTTACATTTCATCCTATTCCTCTATGTATGTAAGCACTGATGATGGTGGAATCATACACAACTTTTGTCAAATTGAAGTCCACGATCACACTCAGACTCTTGATGTGAAATTTCACTTGGTCATGACTTGGATATAAATTTCTTTTGGTTGCTTAAATTGCACTGTGTTATGACTTTGACCCTATTGCCTGCTCTTCGATGCCACATGTGCCATCTTGCTTTGTGCTCTATTTGTTAGTACATTGTGCATTATAGGTTGTAAATTCATGTAAGTTCTGTTGCATCAAAAGGCTGATTTTGTACTCTGGTTGAGATACATATAAACAGTGAAGTGAATGCAGGTGTCGTCTTTTTGTTCAAAGAAGTTTATGACAATCTTTTAGTTTAAAAATGATTGCATAATATAGCATTGTACTATTTATCCTATCCCTACAATACCATTGTACTATTATATTTTCTTATTTAGGGTTGTACTTTCAATGCTCATGACCATCTGGATAGAACATTGTAATTTCATTTGTTAAAATGATGAACCAGTTTCGTATTTATTTGGGTTAGGATGTTTAACAATTATAATTGGCTTTAATGTAATTATGCTATAATTGTACGTAAGGTATTTCGCAATGTGATTGAATTCAATTGTTGTTTCTAATTTTTTTGGTGCATGCTATGTGTTTAGATGCAGGGAAAGCACCTCACTAAAATTTTATTGATCGAGTACAAAGTTTGTTTAAAAATGTGATAACTGATCAATTTCTTGATGTTCGTGGAGCAGCAGAGAATAAGTCAACATGATTAATTTTTATCTTTTTTTTTCACGTGTGCGGTTTGACAATAAAGAAAAAAATTAGTTAGGGATCAAAGTGTGTTTAATTCAAATTTAAAATGTAAAAAATATCACATGTGAAATAAGAATTAATCACTTTATGTTTTGCAGTGAAAAATGTTTTATTTGCTTTTAAATCAAAATGTGAAAGGACTGCAATGGTAAATAAGGATAAAGAAAAATAAAGGCAAATTTAATACTTCTAATTCAAATTTAAAGTAAATAGAAAATATTCACAAACAAATGAATACGTATATATTTCTACTTATATACTTTTAACGTTTCTTAAGCTTTTAATATATTAGTTGTATATTCTATATTTCAAATAGCCACTAATTGATGGCAAAATAGTCCATTAAATATTGTATGGAAAATATATTATGTATGTTATTGAAAATGTTCATTAGATGGAAGAATCAACTGAAGTATATATGTTATACACAAAAATTATATATTTCTTAGGAATTTGTGTCTTGGTGTTAAAGTGAATGTCATAAACAAAAATTAATGCCAATTTAACCACATATTATTTGTAAGCCCTTAATACCATCCAACAATTAATAAAAAGTATATACAAAAATAAATAGATGAATATATGTAGGTGCTTAAGATTTTGTATTGAAACAAATTACCATTGATTTTTTAATTATAACAAAACAAATTACCATTTATCCATATTTGTAAAAGTATCGATCAATTATGCTAACTAACTATAAACTTAAATAAAATATCAAGAAGTACAATTGCCGTTTTCAAAAAAAAAAATTGCCGTTTCCAAAAAAAAATTATGCTAACTAACTATAAACTTAAATAAAATATCAGGAAGTACAATGCTATTTTAATATGAACAAAACCAAAGTACATTTCCATTTGATATTCAAAACCAAAAGAGGTTACTATTAACCGCAGTAAATCAAAATACATTACCATATTATGCGAAACTCAACCAAAAAATCAAATTTAATTTCCATTTCACACAAAAAATTTTAAATTGCCTCTCCGTGTTTAACACGGGCCTATATCCTAGTATATATATCATTATTATATACAATCACAAATATGCTTAACTTTTTAGCAAATGGACTCCAGTAATTGAAGAGTCGTGTTCTTAGGAGAGCGCGTGAACTATTCTTTGAGCGCGTGTTTGGCTTGCTTGCAAAGTTTCCTGATATAAGTAATGGCGTCCTATGCCCCAACCAATTTCCTCCTACCTTACACGCTTATTTTCAAGCTTACACGTTTCAAAGCAAGGGACGTCTGTATTCCACTTTCTCGTTTTCCCCGATACGTCTCCCAAACCAATACCAGTATACCCCTTCCCCTTTCTTCTTCCAAACTCTATCCTCTCTCTCTCTCTCTCTCTCTCAAGAAAACCATAGACATCATCAGCTTCTTCATATTCTTCCGTCAAAAGAAATCTTACCAGGTTATTAGAATCATACCATGTCTTTCGTCCCCTATAGACGTATTGCCAACTGAGTCTATTATACCCCCACCTGCTCCTTAATCATCTGATTCTGCGTCTCCTCACTCTCTTTGATTGTTTTGTACTCAAGGTTGAGGACGTATTAGAAGCCTGGCGATGTTAGTCCGATCCATGGCATTCTTGCAATTGTGGTAATTTTTGTTATTGAAATTAAGTTTTTTTTATATGATGAGTTTTCAGTAGGTAAGGAAAAGTGAAGTTTAAAGAAAATGACGGTGAAACTGATAAAGTTTGGAACCTTCTTTCATGCTTAAAATCCCAGTAGATAGTTCTCAAAAGTTTTCTTTCAAGGAAGGCTTTCACGCCAAAATTACACCAACATCGGCACCAGTGAGCCCCAATTTCTTATGGTCCAAAAACTGAAAAGGTATCGTTTCAGTTTTTGATTAATATCTCTCTTTTCCCAACCCATTCGACCCAAAAGACAAGGGGATGAGTTTTGATTTTCCGATGGAAGAGTGGAGATTTTGTTACCAAAAATTGATTCTCCTTCTTTTTCTCTCATTATTTTTTCTCTCTCATTAATTTGTATGCCAATTTTTGCTTATGATTCTCCTCCTTTTTCTCTCTCTGAGCCTACAAGAACAAGTTCATGGATTATTGATTTCGGGTTCTAGGATGTTGCTATGGAAGAACAAGAAAAAAACAACGTTGATGGATCTTGCAGAATGACAGATCAAATTGCAGTGTATGATATGCCTTTTTTTCATATACTCTCTTTGCTTGTGTTTGATTTGATAATTATTTCTAGACGTCTCTGTCAGGTTTTTCTTTATGGTTTTCCAAAGTTCTCTTAATTACTTATCTTTCGATTTCGGATATAACTCCAGCATTTTCTATTTCTGATTTAGTTTCTTTGTTTCATGTTTTTTAAGGTTTCTAGATGGAGTTATTATTTCTTCTCCGGCAATTTCAGGTAAACTAAATTTGTTCAATCCAATAAGAACCTGCCTAATTATTGAATGCACTCATCTTCAAGATTTGTCAAATCCAACCCTTTAAATTTCATATAGTATGAAAATACCTATTTTTTTTTACCATTTTTTAAAGTTGTTTAGGGATATGAATTTATTTCTAAACAATTTTCTCGATAGGTTAAAGTTAATATTCGTTTTCACTCATTCATTTAACTTGATTTTATAGTAAAAAAAGGCAAAGAAATTATTTGATATACTTTGTTTTATCTGCTGTAATTATTTTATCGCTAATGTCTTTCAACTTATGTTTTTTGAAACGTTTAGATGCATTTGTTGCAAATCATAAATATCTTTAAGTAAAACTATATCAATTTAAAAGTAAAAAGGATCCGATTATTGTTCAACTTGCTTGGCACAAGCCAAAAATTCTTTATAACACCATTAAGACCCATGGCTACCACCAATGGAAGTGGTAGTTGCAAGGGTAAAGATTGAAAGTGACTGCCATTTGACAGTCTTTTTGTAAATTGTGTAAATAATTCTAAGACTTTGTAACTAACGAAGTCTAAACAAGCCAAGAATTGAAACCAGCTTTATATATTTGTTCTCGATTGCGTAGGGTAAATTTGTCATTTTATACTGGTTAGGAACCAAAAATGTAACAAAAAAGTCCGAGTGAAACAAAAAAGCGGAACACTTGAAATCTAGAAAAATATTATAAAAGGCAAATACTATTCGAATTACATGACTATGTATATGGAGCATATGTGTAATTTACTCTTACAAAACTACGGTTGAGTTTACATTTCTTTTTGTTTAAGAACCTTGAAATTTAAATTAACAGATTGAATCTAAATGGCTCTATTGATTGTTTACCCAGATTTTATGCAGTAGATTGATGATGCAGCTCATGATCCTTTAAGTGAAATAAGGAGCTCATACGAAAGGAAAAAATGGTAAACAAATTACTCAAAAGATGATCTTCCCAAAAATGTTTGATGTTATACTGTTGTGGTCCATTAACATGGCCACAAGATGTCTCGAGTGCACTTCCAGTTCTAAGCTAATTGTCATGAAAGTTGGCCGAATTTTTTTTAAGAAATCATTAACCCAAGTAATTTGATATGATCAAATGTGAAATGCTTGGAGGACAGGAAAGAAAGGCGATGATTGAAGGGTTAGAAATGTGTGGGGATAACTAGAACAATACCCCAGTCCCCTTTCGCTGTTTTGCAGATTCTTCGTACCGGAGGTCACATTTATTTTATGTATTATATATGCCTGCACTTTGGAGGGTTCTTATCTTAATTGCAGTTTTGTAAATAACTCTAATTCTTTACAGGGTTTGAAGCCTACTTAGTTGGTGGATGTGTGAGAGATTTGCTTCTCAATAGAAAACCAAAAGATTTTGATGTCATCACTACTGCTCAAATGAACGAGGTTTTTCCTTCTTCAAACTGCCATGAATTGGGAATTTTTACATGACAGGAAAGAAAGGCGATGATTGAAGGGTTAGAAATGTGTTTTTTTATTACTAGGAAGTGGGAACCGGTGACGACAGCAAAAGAGGAAGCCATTGAATCAACAGAAAGGGAGAGCTCTCCGAGATAGCCGATGAACATGACGAATATAATCTGCAAACAATAAAAAAATTACTTGTTTCAGGTCAGACGTCGGCTATTTCGGGTGAAACCTCAAATATATTTTTTGATGTTTTATATGATTGATCGAGTCCGGAACAAATACAAATTTAAATTGATGAAGTGCATTGGACCAAGGTCAGGACGGGAGTTCACAATATACATCAGGTGAAAGGCTAACAATTTTCAATACTCTAATTCTAATGTATTTTTAAAGTACAACGTCCTAATAAAAGAATTATTGAAAGTACAATGTTATAATTGGGACATAATTCCTATGTGGTTTTGGTTAGTACTTGACAAAACCAGATTTCATGATGTATCTTTATTTAAACATTTCATGTTATCGGGTCGGTTCAAATGATGGGGTTCCAAAAGACGAAGATTAATTTATTAAAAATATTGCTGGAAAACACAATAATGACATTGCAGTTGTCTTTTTCCAAGATGATATCGAAAGGCGTTTGAAATTCTGTGAAAATAAAGAAGCTTAATTTAGAAGCGGGCAACCACAAGATACAACGTGCTTAAGGCACACAAAATCAAAGAGATCACTTGCCCAAAATCTCCACTGCCCGACACACCAACACCAACCAAGAAACCCAAATAGACTATGAGCGAAGAAACACTTTCCTAAAAATTTTGCATTTTAAAAACCATTAGTAACTATGGAACAACAACAGCCAATGAAGCAGCATCCCACAAACTAGGATCTGATAAGCCTTTCATTTTTGTACGTTGCCTCAAATGGACAAATATTTCACGATAGTTATTGGTTGTTTACAAATAATAGCAACATACTTAGAATTCCTTATTTGTAATAGCAATGTACTTGCATGTCTTCAAAGCTTTAGAATATTTTGAATGAAATACCAAAATTACCCTCCACAGGCCGTGTTTAACACGGCCCTTGAAGTATACCTAGTATATATATATCATTACTACATAAAATAAGTTTTTTTTTCTCCTTGCAATATTAATCTCCACGTAGTATTCACAAGAAGTCACGCATTCTTACTGGAACGTCCCAGGTCATATGAAAGAGTTGTCATAGCCGTTAGATTTCACACCTTTTCGTATTCCTTCTTCCCGATCTATTAATATCCGCTTTACGCAACCCCTTGGGGTTTTATCCGCCATCTCCATATTCGTTTTCCATCCGTTCATCTTACACCGACACCACTCATCTATAATCGGAACGCAGTAAGGGTCACCACCATCGCTTGCAAAACCCCAAAGCTCTCTTTATACTCGCTCGCAAAACCCTCATTCTCTCTCCACATCACAACATCCAAGAGGGCGGTAATGATAAGCGTGTCGCCGGAGGCAGGCGACATTGATCAAGATCGTAAAAGCACGAAGTGTCGTTTTCTTTTAGTTTTGCGAATAGGAAAACGATCAAGAGCGTACATACACACTTCACTTCTACTTTCTTTCATTAACCGTAAGTCTCTGATCCTTTTACTCTGTTTCTTCGTCTGTAGAAACTGGATTTTGATATGATCTTAACTCAATTTGGCGTAAAATTGCCCTGGTTTCGTATGGTTTTGGTATTTATATATTCCAGGGTTTTGATTCGATTTGATAACGAAGTGCGACAATGGAAGTCGGAATTGGGGGTTTGGGTTCTGGTATTTACATATTCTAGGGTTTTGGTATGGTTTTGGTATTTACATATTCTAGGGTTTTGGTATATGTGCGTGTGTGGCAGGTAGCTTTTTTCATGATGGTTTGATCTCTAATCAGAGCCTCTCTTCATGAAGGTTCTGAAGGTTGATATAGGGGGACTTGGTTGAATAGTGTAAATGATCAGACTTGGTTTTCGTTAGTTGTTATCTGGATTTATTTTCATTTGTTATTATGCTTTCTTTTCCTCATATCGATTATTTGAATTTGCAGAGACAAAATTGGGTTGATGAACAACAAAATCATCCACCCCTCTAGATTAAGAATGTAACATGCAAGTAAACGAAAGCGTGTTGCTATATCTTGCATTCTGATCATGACTTTGTACCATTTGCTGGCCAACTACAATAAGAATAACCAAATAATTCACTCTACAGCTTTAGGTTAATGTGGAATATGAACAGGTTAATGTGAGAGATTTTGATTTTGTCTCTTTGTCTTTAATATTATTACTGATTCTGTTTGTTTTCTTTTCAGGTCTTTGTTCTAAGCATCTTTACCTTGATTACTCTGTATTCACCAATTATTCTGTTATGATCTAACTATAAACGAGAGAAATCAATTGAACTGAATGATTACAATAGATTCTACCATTCGAGAAGGAAGTCTCTCCTAACACAACTACTAACAGAGTGAACCACTAACTAAAACAACCCTCAACTTATTTAAACTGATAGAAAGACCAAATTACCCTCAACATAAAAACCGCACCCTGCTTTTGCTGCTTCTTCTCCTGATGTAGGTAAACCTTATAAGAGTATTAATAATACCAATTTCTCTTTATGTTTCTTCATCTAAAGGGCTGTTTCTTTTTAACTTAACGAACCTAATGGGTTAAGCACTTAATCTCGAAAAAATGACTTAATGGGTTAAGCCATTCTTGGCTTAATGTATTAAGACAACAACTTGTTACTTGTTTTCCCTTCTTTTTTCCTCTTCCTCTTAACCCCTCTCATCTTAAAGATCTTAAAGATTGAACAGGTAACAAGTTGTTGTCTTAATACATTAAGCCTAGATTGTAAACATTATGAAGCCATTCTTGGCAAAGGATGATTACCTGTTACCTGTTTTTCCTTATTTTTTTCTCTTAACCCCTCTCATGTTAAAGATTATAAACATTAAGAAATTTGTTTTTTTTTTGAATATGAGGGTAAAACAGTCATTCATTCTCATTTAGATGGTTTATTTGGTCTAGAAAAAAAGCATACCTCACAACACTTGATCTATACAACCATCATTACCATTCTGCCATTCAGCAACTTTACACATACAGAACTTAATGGGAATAAAGAAGCATCTCTGTCATCTTATCAACTAAATTTTTTAATTTTTTTGTCAGATGATCAAGTTTATTTAGTCAACTAAGTTCATCAATAACACTTGAGTAAGTATCATACTTACTGAAACGAATACTCCTGCATCGGCACAAACATCCTAACTTAAATGCCCTAAATAGCAATGTACTTCCGAAGAATTGTTCATTATAGGCTTATAGCATCCACCATAACATGATCTGTTTTTTACATCATTAATCGAAATTGATCATACCTTTCGATTAGGGCAAATGAAATTTTATGAATGTGATTTTGGAGGTGACTATGTTTTGGGTTTTATGGTACTTGATACATCTTCAGCACCCAAAAAGTTAGATCATTGATTTTGATTTACATCTAAAAACGTTTGTACCCCTGTGCTGATTATTTTTTGTGTCAGCGTGTAGGATGGTGTGAAGGTTATGGGTGCCAAATACCTGATGAGGTTGAGATTCTTGGTTGATGGTGTGTGTAGAGCCACTGAACTGATTTCAACAAGCGGTAATCACTAAAAACCTTTGGTACTATTTAGGGTTCTAAAGTCGGTTCTAGCATTTCTTGTTGCTTGTTGATTTTTAGTTTTTGCAGGGCCATCAATTTTTATAAGGGTTGATTGGAGTTGGAATCGCTAATGGGTTTCTTTTTATGTTAATCAATTTCTATTTTGAATATGTAACCTTTGGTCTAATTGTGTGGATTCATAGAAACAATACCGTATGTGTTGCTGATGGTGGAGTGTGCGGTTCGATGAAATTCCTAAGGCCATTAAGGTATTCATAGAAACAATACTATATGTGTTGTATGTTGATTCAATTTTATATTCTTCTTACACACAAGTTTGATTTGGTCTGTATTGAACAATCCAACAAGTTATGAATATAGAAGCACTTAAGAACACCTAATGTTTCGTATTAAGTCAAGAAAAGCTACAGATGCAAACTTGCAATTATAATAGCATTGATCAGAATGTAGGTTATGCCCAAATGGACCTTAATTGGTTGTAAGAATGTAACATAAAAGTAAATGAAAGAGTGTTGCTATATCTTGCATTATGATCATACGCTTCTATTTTAGTTAAATTTTTTTAGCTATTGTTATTTCATGTAAAGGGCTGTTTCTTGTTGACTTAACGGACTTAATGGGTTAAGCACTTAATTTGGACAAAATGACTTAATGGGTTAAGCCAAATATTCTCGCTTAATGTATTAAGACAATACCTTGTTATCTTTTTTCCCTTTATTTTTTCTTCTTAACCCCTCTCATGAAGTTGATAAATATTAAAAAATTTGTTTTTTGGAATATAAGGGTAAAACAGTCATTCAGTCTCATTTAGGTGGTTTATTCGGTCTAGATAAGAAACATACTTTACAACACTTGATCTATACATGCATCATTACCGTTCTGCCATTCAGCAACTTTATATATACAAAACTTAATGGGAATAAATAAGCATCTCTGTCATTTTATCAGCTAAATATTTTCATAATTTTTTTTGTCACATGTCAAGTTGATTTAGTCAAGCAAGTGCATCAATAACACATGAGTAAGTAACATACTGAAACCAACACTCCGGCATTGGCACGAACATCCAATCTTAATGAAGAACTCAGACAGACACAGACAGGTCATTAGTTCATTAAATTAAATGTTTTAAAGTAATGACTTCATTAATTAATTGTTCTGTTAGGTGGAGTATGTTTTTTCTGTTAAAACCGAAACTTTAATAAGAAATATAATGGAGGTACAATACACTGCAACAACTGTTTAAATTTTAGGGTTAATTTGATGGAAATGTATGTAATTTCTGTAAAGAAAACTTTACAGGTACAAAGACCATCAAATCAAACACTTGATAAGGGTTTTATTTTGATGATGCTAGGCTTATGTATGGTGCTTGGAGGAATGAACCTAATGCTGACATGTGCAAGGTAATTTACTTCCCTATAAAGTTTTTAATAAATTGTTAAGATTATTTTTCCTTGATTGTTTAGGAATTTTTAGATGTCTTGCCATATGTCCTGGCTGTTCTTGAGTTTAACAGGTATATAATATTTTGGTCAACTTGTTGACCGGATGGTATGTGATTTGACTATAAATTTTTCTACACTTGATTTCTTGAATTCTCATATATGATGTACGAATTGTTGTAGGTAATTGATAACTTGATTTTGGGATCTACTTTCAATGGCGAAGAGAATATTATCATGAGATTTAGCCATCAAATTATGTAAGAACATGGGGATCCCTTCTGCCATACAAATGCGTATCATCTTGTGAATAGTAAAGGAGATAGGGAACATATATGTCTTAAACTTTAGCACATTCACGCATGTTTGCCCTGCTAATATATGTCTTAAATTGATTCAATTTTGGGAAATAGGTATGTCTTCCAAAATTTTACAGTGGTTTTCATTCTTGATCTATTAATTTTTCTTCTATTTGATGGTCTTTTATGGTAAAAGATGCTTAGATACATTCGGTCCACCGTGTTTTCCCTAAATTGGTTGTAACGGTTGCCACATAATTTTTTAAAAATAAGTAAAAATTATATATATTTTGTTATAAACTTATTTGGTTTTAATGAGCTTTTATTTTATACGTAAACGCAACCAAGACGATTATATCTATTTAATTATTGCTTGTTTACTAATGTTTAATGGTTTGAAGTTGTATTTTTGAACAGTACTCTGTTTCTTTTGCAATTCACTCTTGACTCTGTAGGAGGAACGGTCAGCCTCCAAAGTGATTAGTGGTCTAAGGGTATCACCATTATATCTCTTTTTTACTTTTATTGTTTTTAACTATATTAAATAATGATAATTTGTGAAACACTCAACACCATGAGATGTACTTATTAAAATTTATAGTAATGTTTTGTCTAATCCTTTTGTTCCAGGAGATGTTTCCAAGCACCACACCTAAGTGTTTGTACTTGACACTAAACCTAAGTTATTTTTAAAATTTTCACTTTGTTATGCTTTTTCTACACTTTTCAAGTTTTGGCCTTCTGATCATTAAGATTATGCACTTGGTTTCTTATTGATGATGGGTTTTAAACTTGAACCGTATGAATTGATTTTTGTTTGATTGATTGTCCTTTCTGAAAGCACTTATCTCTTAGACATTTTTTTGTTATTACTTCCAAACCTAAATATGAATTGACAAATTTACTTTAATGAAAAGTACATTTAAAATGTAGGGAGAAATCAATAGCATGTTTCTTCAGTTAGTCACCGATCCAAGATAGTTATTCTTCTTTCATTCCCTTTTACTACAACTTCGTATTTTCATATAGTTTTTCTTGAGAATTAGGAATAGGGGGTTTACCCGACACTATACTGAGCTTCTTAAGGACCACTGGTTACACTAATTGATGTATTTGGAAAGTCAGAAACGTATTTTCATATAGTTTTTCTTGAGAATTAGAAAGGTTACACTAATTGAGTGCTTGGAGGTGATGAGTTCTGCTGTTTTGAAGCCATCGTTGACCATATATAACGTGTTAATCGTTATGCTCTTTCCCGGTTCATTCAAACTGGAGTATAGTTCACAAACTATTTCATGGTTAGCATGTCTATCTATAGAGTAAATTGGAAACAAATAAAAAAACTGATCTTTTTTTCTTTATGTAAATAGTATCATGGAGGAACAAACCTTAGGAGGACACCCGGATAACCATTCATTACTAACGCAGATAAAAAATGGAGATTGTTTTATATAAAGATGCTGAAATTCATCTATTTGATGATCCATTCAGTGTCGTTGATGCTCATACCAGAAGCCAAAACTTGAAAGTGAGTTAATCTACTTTATTTTAATTAGATAAGGCAATACATTGATAGGACTTCCAGGAATCAAAAACAATGGCATCAGCTATAGTTTTTTTTCCATACGGGTAATTGCTTTAACTCATTTCTTTTTCTCTAATTTCTTTGCATATATATTCTTGCACAGACCCATTTGACTTATTGGTCATCTCACCAGGTCTAAAAGGATGTAAGAATTACTAAAACTAAGAAATATGATATCCTCATTTTAGGAGGTAACCTTATGTAGGCTTCTTTAGCTCGTGTTATGATGCAGACCTCTTTTCACATTTGGAGATGTGTGGGAGAGATCATATGTTGTATAGATCCGCGTATTTTCCTATTCAGGTCGTAACCTAACTTTTTGATTTTTCTTTATAAAATACAGTAAGCTACACTTTTGGTCCCCGAGTAAAGCTGATAGTTTCAATTTGTAATTTTGGTCCTTATTTGAGGTTTTGTAACGTTTTTTATTCTTGTTCCAAGTAAAATAACACTATTTTTGGGATATGAATGCAAAAATCTGATATACTCAGGGATCAAAAGTAGTCATTTACTTAGAGAAAAAACAAAAGCGTTACCAGAACCTTAAATAAGGAGCAATTGCTAGAGGAAACTTTTTAGGACCAAAATTGCAAAAAAAAGAATTACTTATGCTTAGGAACTTACAATATACTTAACTCTATTTATAATCTTACAATATTGGTTCTTATTCAAGGTTTTGTAATGTTTTTGGTTCTTTTTCAAGTAAAGTGACTATTTTTAGGACCATAATTCTAATAACATATATACCCAAATACCAAAAATAGTTATTTTACTTGAAAAAAAGAACTAAATACATTACCAGAACCTCAAATAAGGACCACAATTGCATGCAAACTTTTTGGGACCAAAATTTCAAAAATCAGTTATACCCGATACCAAAAATGTATTTTACTCTATTAATACTTATTAGACTGTTAAACAATTCATATATACTAGGAGGATGCAATGTGTAATTACATTATGTAATCTATATATACCCATGTAATCTATCATTATCAATACAACTCATACAATTCAATAACCAAGTTTAACTATACTCTCACAATTTTGGTTCTTTATGAGGTCTTTCTAACATTTTTGGACCCTGTTCTAAGTAAAATGTTCCAAGTAAAATGACTGTATTCTTGGGACCTTAAACGGTCATTTTGGTTGGAACAGAGAGAGAAACGTTACAAGAACCTCAATTAAGCGAAGGTAAGAAATACTATTTTCCATACGCCTTTACTCCCACTCAAATTGACCACAGATATTTGCTTTTCTACCTTTGGAGTCATCTAAAAATATCTATTTTTAGTTTTGTGGATCAGATTATGATTTCAGTGGTAATATGGCTACGGATGGGAATTTTGTACTTTGTGAGGCTCCAAATGGCCATGTTTTTTATGTTACGTTTGTTTTAGGTCTCTTTACACAACAAATGCGATCAAAAAATTTTCTTTTTAGTGAACCTTTAGAAGAAACCATTCACATTACCTTGATAACCTAACCGTGCTTGCTCAAGTGTTTGGAATGAACACCGGATATGTAACTTCAACCTCCTTCTTTTGCTCAAGTTGTATACGATGACATTTTTTGACTCTTAAATAATAAATAATAATAAGCATATCTAAGTGAAAATGTGAAACTAAATTTCCTTTATTCTGTTTCTGGTCTTTTCTAGGGTTTTATTCGTTAAGAAGTTGAAGTGCCTTTGGTTAAACTTTCTAAGAACATATTATGAATCATCCATCTATTAGGAAGCCGTTCTGAAATAGATGGTGTGTAGAACTAAAGTTATCGAGAAACAATGACTTCTTGAAATTTTTGCATCGACTAGGGTATATCTGTAGCTGTTTATTTCTGTTACCTTCACTTTACTTATTTGTAATTGCCATGCGCTTTAAAATCAATCTTTACCACTTTGAGTCGTGTTTATTTCTATTACCTTCACTTTACTTTTGCATGGTGCTACCATTTACATTCCTGCAACTGGTGCAATAGTTACTTCATTATAATTTCTTGATTCTATTCTAATTTCATGTTTTGATCCTGAAAAGAACTACACATTTCATTATTTTTAACATTTACTTATAATCGATCTTTTGCAATTTTTTATAAATAGAACCCCCCGCGGAGACTAAATGGGTATAATCATAGCATGGATGGATTCTGAAAACTATCAGCTATGGAGTTTATATGGAAAATCCTGCATGGAGGTAACATTTCCGATTAGTGGAAAATATAAATTTTCAAAACCAAATAGAAGAGATTCTTCTAATGGTGGCCATGAGGTAAGTTTGTCCAACATCTTCTATAATTGGAATTATTAATTATAGAATTCATTTGGGAATTATTTTTGTATGTTATAAAAACAATAACCTAGCCAACTTAAAGAGTAATAGGTAATAGGTAAATTTTATAATTTTATTTAAAGGAAGTGGATGCTTTCATTCTTTTCTCTCTTTATGACACATGTATCACTCCCTCTATTTTAACCCAAAACAATTATACTTTGATTTTATCCATTCATGTATTGTGAGGGGAGATTCTAGATTGGGAACTGTAAGTGTCATTCATGAGTTTTTCCGGAAATACCCTTGATCATTTTGGGAGTTATACTTTCATATGAAGTTCTCTTGATTACGATATATGAAATCTATGTTGGTTCTCATATACTGATACAGACAATGGGATCCAAGATGCAGAGATTGCACTTCCGTTCTTTTCATATTAGGACATTATACCTAAATTTTTTTTCCTAATTATACCATTGTACTTTCATTTTTTTTTCTTATTAGGATATTCTTTTGAAAAAAATAATTCAACCAGTTATAGCAAAGAAAATTGTTTTATTTTTGGCCGACATTTATACAAATATTAGAAAATGGTAAAGTTGAAGGAATGGTTCCTATTAATTCAGTTATGCTAAAATCAATAAAGGTTGTTCCTTTATGACAAAACAATGAGTGTTATGGCATATTTCTTTTATAATGGATACTTTGTGATGACACTTATGTGCATCGATGATTCACAAGAAGAAGAAAAATATGCTCTTTTTTCAATATCATCTTTTTTTGTTTGTAAATTTATTTGTTTTCTCTTGGTTATAATAAAATAACAACAGTGATGATGTGATAGCACCTTCACAGAATTTCTCTCCTCGGGTCTTGGAATCAGCTAACTGTTCTCTTTGGGGTCTGTGACCGATTTGCCCTTGTGTTTCCTCCTTTGATAAACCAAAATGTTTGGGTGCATATCATAATGATAATAATAATAATACATGCAGGGGCGTACAGTCATTTTACAGGTATTTCCCTCTTTAACATCATTAGTTGTAGGGACAAAAAAGATGTAGTGAAACAATGAAATATGACTGCCATTCTTGAAATGGGGGAGAAACTTTCTTCAAATTGAGCGAGCACCAAGAAAGATGAACTAGATACAAACCGAAAGACTCTTGACTATTTTTATAATCATATACTTGATCCAATTCCAGTTGTTTGTAATCCTTGTAGATGTTTTCATCTTTTGAAAAGTCTAACATCATATCATTCTTTTGTTTGGAATTTTGACTTTATGACCTTTAGGTGGCGTTTGGTTTGCAGAACCCTTTTAAGGAATTGTAATCCAATTCGATATTTTGTTTGGTTGGCGGTAGGTGGTGGCGGTGGTGGTGGGTGTTGGGCGACGGTGGTAGAGGGTCTCAATTTAAAAAGTAATAGAAGAGTATAATGGTAATCTTGCACATTGCCTCTTCCAAGGGAATGAATTCCATCCAACCACCAAAGGAATTCATTCCCTCCATTTCAATGGAATTGGATTCCAATTCCTTCAAAGAAAACTTGAACCAAACGCAGGAATTCGAAGGAATTGGATTCCAATTCCCTTGAAGTTATTTCTGTTTGGCACAGTCTTGGAATCTACATAACATAATGGTACATGATGCCCTTTTTATTTTTTACTTTTTATACATACTTAACTAATTACTTATGAACCTAATAATCTTATTGTGGCAAATTTCATGATTAACAAGTAGGATCTTATTGAACTTGTTAAGTTATATGCATACAATGTATTTGGCAAAATGCCCAAATGAAGGTACACAATTTAAATGGCTAAATTGGACCTGGAGTTGAAGGTTTCTTAAAGCTTTTAATTAGATTTATGCTTCATAGGCCCAGTTTATGCGTTTGTCTTTCTATGCCAAGAGTATTTTTACGCATCTTACAAATATTCAACAATGTTTATTTAGGGTCAAATGTTGAAATTCTTTTAACAAAAATGTATCATTCCACAAACCTAACATCCATAGCCTAACTCGGTACACGTGTAGGCTTCATTGATCCCTTGATCCACTTAGCTTAGGAAGGGAAGTACCTTATAAACCCACAAAAGTTTCTTCCTTCCATCAATATGGGACAATGGAAAATTACAAACTTGCAATTTATCACATTAAATTTCCAACACTTTCATGTCTTCTTATTTTATATATATATATATATATATATATATATATATATATATATATATATATATATATATATATATATATATATATATATATATATATTCTGCTGTGTTTTATTTAAAAAAATTTCTATTTTCTGCTATGTGTATGATATTTTCTCTATGTGTCTTATTACAAACTTGCAATTTATCTCATGAAATTTCCAACACTTTCATGTCTTATTATTATATTTTTTCTATTTTCTGCTATGTGTATGATATTTTCTGCTATATTTAAATGTCCAGTTCCAATAACAACCGTGTTACAATATTTTTAGCATTTTCTAAAGAAACTTTAATAGATGGTGTTTAACATGACCCTTACACATACCTATTATATATACACACATATGTATCGTTACTGCATAAAATAAATTTTTTTTTTCTACGCAACCCATGGGGTTTTATCCGCCATCTAGCGACACCGTTCCTCCATATTCGTTTTCCTTCCGTTCGTCCTCCACTGGTACCACCACTCATTATTCCGACCAATGCCTTTTTCTCCTCTTTTTCTCCCCAGAAGTATGATCGACATTGTATCCCCATATTTAATTTGATTGCGAGTCAAAGTTTTTGTAGACTATCTTGAAAATCAAGAAATCGGAAACGGGAAGAGATCAGTGGCGCGTCTCTGTAGTCGGAACGCAGTGAGGGTCACTACCATCGCTCGTAAAACCATAAAATTCTATTTATAATCGCTCGCAAAACCCTCGAACCCTCATTCTCTCTCCACATCACAACATCCAAGAGGACGGGAGGACGGCAATGATAAGCGTGTCGCCGGAGGCAGGCGACATTGATCAAGATCGTAAAAATCACGAAGTGTCTTTTTCTTTTAGTTTTGCGAATAGGAGAACGATCAAGTGCTTACATACACACTTCACTTCTACTTTCTTTCATTAACCGCAAGTCTCTGATCCTTTTCCCCTGTTTCTTCTTCTGTAGAGACTGGATTCTGATATGATCTTAACTCAATCTGGCGTAAAATTGCCCTGTTTTGTATGGTTTTGGTATTTATATATTCTAGGGTTTTGATTCGATTTGATCACGAATTGCGACAATGGAAGACAGGAATTGGGGGATTGGGTTCTGGTGTTTCTATTCTGAAGAAAGTTAACCAAGGTATTGCTTCCGGTTAATTATATTTTAGTGTGTATGGCCTTTTGTATTCATGCACCAATCTTTTGTATCTGTTCCTGATCATGTTCTATCTACATGATTCTATGTTGTTTATCTAAAATTTTCTATTCATATTGCTTACTCGCTAATCATAGGATTTTGTATTTTTTTTTTGTGTGTTGGGTGGATCATGAAGAAGAGGGGACAATTAATAACACTATTATTTTTTAGATTTTATGCACGTATATACATGTGGGCACAAAGAATAAGAAGACCCATTAAAGAATAAGAAAAGAATATGAATTTCTTTGGGTGTAATGTCAAAATATGCCTTTTGATACATGTATGAGGTATTTGTTTTGACGCTGCAGATTAGTGTTAAGGAAAAGCACTGCTGTTGCATTATATGAATGCAGGCAGACAACTATAATCAAGGTGAATCTTGTGTTAGCAATAAATTAGGATTCAATGTAGTAAGCAAGGTAAAATGGTGATGAAATGGAGAGATTGCTGATGAATAATTTAAATATTCCAGATTGTAGAGAATAGCAATATTACATCACCAGTCTCGGTATTACCCTATAAGTTTACTCACAATATTTATGGGTTCATTCTTATTGGGATAAAAGATGTTTTATTTAACATAGTAGAATGAACTAATCTTGAAGGAACTAAATAAAACAAGGGCATTTCATATTTGGGAAGATTGATGTTTTAGAACTAGAGATTTCATGGTCAATGGGATTGGATTACATACTTTCGTTTATGCCAACGTATACACATATGTTAGGATCCTATATATTATTCCTCTGTTTTTGTGTGTTCTTCATATTTCTTTTGAGTTCTTGAATTTCAACTTATCTTGTTGCAGAGTCCAGATGGGGATGTAATGGATTGTCTTCTGGCTTTTGATCACCCTGTGCTGAAAGGATCAAAGTCGTTGGTGGGTTTCGCGAATTGATCTTGAAATTTTACACATTCATTATTTTTAACATTTTCATATAATCAATCGTTGTAATTTTTTTATAATTAGGACTCACTGCAGAGAGCAAACGGGTATAATCATGCATGGATGAATTCGAAAACTATCAGCTATGGAGTTTGTTTGGAAAATCTTGCATGGAGGTAACATTTTTGGTTAGAGGAAAATATAAAACTTAAAAACCAATTAGAAGATATTCTTCTAATGGTGGCCATGTGGTAAGTTTGTCCATTATCTTTTATAATTTGGATTGTTAATTACAGAATTCATTTGGGAATTATATTTTTAAGTTTAAAGTTTCTTTGGTTAAGAGTAATTATATTTCACCTTCATTATAATAAAAAATGGGGTTTGATCATGTAATCGGTTTCTTACCGGTCACGATCTTAGGCTTCTTGTAGTGGCTTTCAAGTCCAGGTAGGATCACATGAACAAAATGGAACTGGAAGATGCTATACTATACACAAAATGAAGCTATTTTTTGCATTTTCCAATCATGGGCTAAGTGCTAAAAAAATGTACTTTCTTATTTAAAGTAAATTTAAGTCTGCACAATGTATCCCAATCATAGGTTTAATTCATTTTGAATGTGCTTGGAGAGTTCATCGTAGATGTAAGCAGAATAACTAAACTCTAGTCGAAATACCAAGGCCACCATCATTGAAGCAAGACGCTGGTTTAATTCATCAAAGGTTTTCCTCCTGCCTGACATGCACTTGAGAATTACATGTGCAATGTATCTCCACTCTGGGTGAAAGACATTTTTTTTGAACTGCTTCTCAATAGGCTCTTGATTATAACCCATCTTTCCCAAACAAAGTTGATTTCTTTTCTCAGAATATTCTTGAACACCATCAAGATCATCCAATTTAAAAGTGTTGCTGATCATCAGTTGTGTGATGATAATCTGCTGCCGTGCAACTGTAGCATGGATCCCATCATTTTGAACTTGGGTAGAGGACAAGAAATCTACAATATGCCTCTCATGAATAATTGGATCAACATATAAAGCCAAAGCAATGGGGGATCGCTGCAGAAAGTCAATAACAGGATGAAACGTGGAGTGTTCTTCTACCTTGGAAAAACAGGCACGCACATTGTGGCAACTAAAAAATAGCAACTTTCCCATCTAAATAAACAAAGGTCATTCGTAACAAATCAGATATAAAAACAAAGAAACTCCCAGATTATCAATGAAGAAATCAGAATTACCTTTTAGAGGGTTAACACAAATTAATAGTTGAACTTGTGCAACAAGATACATACGTACAGTTTATCAATGTTAAAGATATACGATCTTAAATTGAATGCTTACCAAACAGAAATTTTGCAGGTTTCAACGGTGGTTAAGTCGGAACGATGAAGTGCGAAGAGTCTAGGTTCAGTGTAAAAAAAGTAAAAAAACATAAAAATATTTTATAAAAATATTTGAATGTAATACCCAGACTACCCTTCGTGGACAGTAATACTAAATAAAACACCAAGACACAAATAAACACATAAAACTTTGCAAATACAAACCCTCTCCATAAACACATAATACTAAATAAAACACCAAGACACAAATAAACACATAAAACTTTGCAAATACAAACACTCTCCATAATTTTCGTCACATACCATTGGGTGCAATTGGATTTTGGATTATCAAAATTTAATAAAAGTCATAATCTGACCTTCAAACCCGAACTATCTCACACCCGAACTATCTTACCTTCATTCTTCCCGACTTAACCTAGACTCTTCACACTTTCTCGTTCCCGACTTAACCTAGACTCTTCACACTTCATCGTTCCGACTTAACCACCGTTGAAACCTGCGAAATTTCTGTTTGGTAAGCATTCAATTTAAGATCGTATATCTTTAACATTGATAAACTGTACGTATGTATCTTGTTGCACAAGTTCAACTATTAATTTGTGTTAACCCTCTAAAAGGTAATTCTGATTTCTTCATTGATAATCTGGGAGTTTCTTTGTTTTTATATCTGATTTGTTACGAATGACCTTTGTTTGTTTAGATGGGAAAGTTGCTATTTTTTAGTTGCCACAATGTGCGTGCCTGTTTTTTCAAGGTAGAAGAGCACTCCACGTTTCATTCTGTTATTGACTTTCTGCAGCGATCCCCCATTGCTTTGGCTTTATATGTTGATCCAATTATTCATGAGAGGCATATTGTAGATTTCTTGTCCTCTGCCCAAGTTCAAAATGATGGGATCCATGCTACAGTTGCACGGCAGCAGATTATCATCACACAACTGATGATCAGCAACACTTTTAAATTGGATGATCTTGATGGTGTTCCAGAATATTCTGAGAAAAGAAATCAACTTTGTTTGGGAAAGATGGGTTATAATCAAGAGCCTATTGAGAAGCAGTTCAAAAAAAATGTCTTTCACCCAGAGTGGAGATACATTGCACATGTAATTCTCAAGTGCATGTCAGGCAGGAGGAAAACCTTTGATGAATTAAACCAGCGTCTTGCTTCTATGATGGTGGCCTTGGTATTTCGACTAGAGTTTAGTTATTCTGCAATTTATAAGATGTTTTATTTAACATAGTAGAATGAACTAATCTTGAAGGAACTAAATAAAACAAGGGCATTTCATATTTGGGAAGATTGATGTTTTAGAACTAGAGATTTCATGGTCAATGGGATTGGATTACATACTTTCGTTTATGCCAACGTATACACATATGTTAGGATCCTATATATTATTCCTCTGTTTTTGTGTGTTCTTCATATTTCTTTTGAGTTCTTGAATTTCAACTTATCTTGTTGCAGAGTCCAGATGGGGATGTAATGGATTGTCTTCTGGCTTTTGATCACCCTGTGCTGAAAGGATCAAAGTCGTTGGTGGGTTTCGCGAATTGATCTTGAAATTTTACACATTCATTATTTTTAACATTTTCATATAATCAATCGTTGTAATTTTTTTATAATTAGGACTCACTGCAGAGAGCAAACGGGTATAATCATGCATGGATGAATTCGAAAACTATCAGCTATGGAGTTTGTTTGGAAAATCTTGCATGGAGGTAACATTTTTGGTTAGAGGAAAATATAAAACTTAAAAACCAATTAGAAGATATTCTTCTAATGGTGGCCATGTGGTAAGTTTGTCCATTATCTTTTATAATTTGGATTGTTAATTACAGAATTCATTTGGGAATTATATTTTTAAGTTTAAAGTTTCTTTGGTTAAGAGTAATTATATTTCACCTTCATTATAATAAAAAATGGGGTTTGATCATGTAATCGGTTTCTTACCGGTCACGATCTTAGGCTTCTTGTAGTGGCTTTCAAGTCCAGGTAGGATCACATGAACAAAATGGAACTGGAAGATGCTATACTATACACAAAATGAAGCTATTTTTTGCATTTTCCAATCATGGGCTAAGTGCTAAAAAAATGTACTTTCTTATTTAAAGTAAATTTAAGTCTGCACAATGTATCCCAATCATAGGTTTAATTCATTTTGAATGTGCTTGGAGAGTTCATCGTAGATGTAAGCAGAATAACTAAACTCTAGTCGAAATACCAAGGCCACCATCATTGAAGCAAGACGCTGGTTTAATTCATCAAAGGTTTTCCTCCTGCCTGACATGCACTTGAGAATTACATGTGCAATGTATCTCCACTCTGGGTGAAAGACATTTTTTTTGAACTGCTTCTCAATAGGCTCTTGATTATAACCCATCTTTCCCAAACAAAGTTGATTTCTTTTCTCAGAATATTCTTGAACACCATCAAGATCATCCAATTTAAAAGTGTTGCTGATCATCAGTTGTGTGATGATAATCTGCTGCCGTGCAACTGTAGCATGGATCCCATCATTTTGAACTTGGGTAGAGGACAAGAAATCTACAATATGCCTCTCATGAATAATTGGATCAACATATAAAGCCAAAGCAATGGGGGATCGCTGCAGAAAGTCAATAACAGGATGAAACGTGGAGTGTTCTTCTACCTTGGAAAAACAGGCACGCACATTGTGGCAACTAAAAAATAGCAACTTTCCCATCTAAATAAACAAAGGTCATTCGTAACAAATCAGATATAAAAACAAAGAAACTCCCAGATTATCAATGAAGAAATCAGAATTACCTTTTAGAGGGTTAACACAAATTAATAGTTGAACTTGTGCAACAAGATACATACGTACAGTTTATCAATGTTAAAGATATACGATCTTAAATTGAATGCTTACCAAACAGAAATTTTGCAGGTTTCAACGGTGGTTAAGTCGGAACGATGAAGTGCGAAGAGTCTAGGTTCAGTGTAAAAAAAGTAAAAAAACATAAAAATATTTTATAAAAATATTTGAATGTAATACCCAGACTACCCTTCGTGGACAGTAATACTAAATAAAACACCAAGACACAAATAAACACATAAAACTTTGCAAATACAAACCCTCTCCATAAACACATAATACTAAATAAAACACCAAGACACAAATAAACACATAAAACTTTGCAAATACAAACACTCTCCATAATTTTCGTCACATACCATTGGGTGCAATTGGATTTTGGATTATCAAAATTTAATAAAAGTCATAATCTGACCTTCAAACCCGAACTATCTCACACCCGAACTATCTTACCTTCATTCTTCCCGACTTAACCTAGACTCTTCACACTTTCTCGTTCCCGACTTAACCTAGACTCTTCACACTTCATCGTTCCGACTTAACCACCGTTGAAACCTGCGAAATTTCTGTTTGGTAAGCATTCAATTTAAGATCGTATATCTTTAACATTGATAAACTGTACGTATGTATCTTGTTGCACAAGTTCAACTATTAATTTGTGTTAACCCTCTAAAAGGTAATTCTGATTTCTTCATTGATAATCTGGGAGTTTCTTTGTTTTTATATCTGATTTGTTACGAATGACCTTTGTTTGTTTAGATGGGAAAGTTGCTATTTTTTAGTTGCCACAATGTGCGTGCCTGTTTTTTCAAGGTAGAAGAGCACTCCACGTTTCATTCTGTTATTGACTTTCTGCAGCGATCCCCCATTGCTTTGGCTTTATATGTTGATCCAATTATTCATGAGAGGCATATTGTAGATTTCTTGTCCTCTGCCCAAGTTCAAAATGATGGGATCCATGCTACAGTTGCACGGCAGCAGATTATCATCACACAACTGATGATCAGCAACACTTTTAAATTGGATGATCTTGATGGTGTTCCAGAATATTCTGAGAAAAGAAATCAACTTTGTTTGGGAAAGATGGGTTATAATCAAGAGCCTATTGAGAAGCAGTTCAAAAAAAATGTCTTTCACCCAGAGTGGAGATACATTGCACATGTAATTCTCAAGTGCATGTCAGGCAGGAGGAAAACCTTTGATGAATTAAACCAGCGTCTTGCTTCTATGATGGTGGCCTTGGTATTTCGACTAGAGTTTAGTTATTCTGCTTACATCTACGATGAACTCTCCAAGCACATTCAAAATACAATAAAAAAGTTATTTGAAAATTCATTCCATTCCTTCATTTAATTCCGCTTTTTCATTACCCACACACATTGTGAGTTGCAGTGAGTTTGTGTGGCTTCATTTAAGTGAAAGTACATTACTATATTAAACAAAAATATGAAAGTCCATTGATATATTAGGCTTCAAAGTTAAATTAAATAAGAATAAAATAAAACAAAATAAGAAATACGAATGATTGCAAGATGCTTGCTATAATTTTTTGCATTTATCCCAATCATAGGTTAAATGCAATAAATAGCAGCGTGCTTTAAATTTCTTTATCTACATACAAACTTTCATTCGGTTTTATTTATTATTATTTTTGTCTTTTACTTTTCTTTCTCAGAAACCTTCTCCCCCCAAAACCCAACCAAACACATAACACACACAAAGATACTGTGGGTGTTTTGAGAAAAACTTTGAAAAACTCTCAACAATCTTCTTAAGAAGGTAACAATATATGCTATGGTTCAGGTTATCTTATTGCTTAATAAAAACAATCACTGATATTTTCTCTAATATTAGTGATTTGTTATTTTTCATTGTATTACAGGTTTTAAAATTGTTTTTGCTTACCTCATCTACAAGATATTTAAAATTGTTGGAGAAGACTTGTTCTTTTCACTCATGGAGTCATTCATCAATGGCCATGGTAAATATTTTCTTATTAGCACAAGTAATAGTACATATTTTTAACATCAGTGTACTATTACATATTACCTAATTGTTGCTATTAACTCTGTAGGTTATCATCGCACATTTATTTCTTTCATTTACATTGACACAGATTATAGAATTGCATATTTCTTGCGGTTGTAGCTAAAATGATTGGCTTGAAGTCTCTAGAGGATGGGATTGGGGACTTAAACAGAGGAACTTAATAGAGGATATTGAGAACCAAGAGAAACATAATGGCAGGTATACAAAAAGCAGGTTGAAACAGATTTTAGGTTCCTTGTTTTCTATGTCTGGTTTTATTTCTACACAAATCTAAATTAAGGTCCCTTATATATAAGTGTTGGAAAAGTTGAAAGCGTTTTGTAGGTGGCAAATGATGAATCAATTTGGCTTTTGAATTTTAGGGACCAAAAGCTTGAAATTGCTAACGAATAGCTACTGTGCGTGGCATATAATGTGTTATTTTTTTATCTTTGTAAGCGGCTTGGCTAAACAGATGCGATTCACAAGTCTTACATGAGAAATTTGCTTTTCATGATTGTGATTTATCCGACAAAATTGATTTGATTTTGGTTGCAAGTTGCAACTATATGTTATTATTTTAGGGCCAACTGTTCATACTGTATTCACTTAATATTTTCTAACATGATTTTGCTTATGGCCTTCATCATATAAAAGACAAGATATGAAGGTGACAAAATACAGGTGTTTGTAGGAAGATTTAAAGTTTCTCTACTTTTTGGGAGTGTTAGGTTTCAATCAGGGGATGGCCACTGGCCACCTCTCTACCCCGTAGGTGATTGACCCGGACCACCCTGCTGCCAGGTGTGCGTGGGCCCCGAGGTTGCTTCATCAGGGTCATCCAAAGGATGGGTCGGGTGGGGTCCTCGGTTATCCAAAAAAAAAAAAAAGTTTCTCTACTTTATCCTCTGTTCTTATTCTCAATTCCACCGGAATCATGCGCTTTTTCTCTTCTCAGGTTAGGTGCCATCAATTTACCAACAGAATCAAGATTCGTGGCAATGAGAGGTTGGTAAAGTAATCAATTGGCTGCAATTTTAGAATTTTAAAGTATTAGGATAGTGTGGGTTTAACAATGACTTGCAAATCAGTCAAATGCTAAAAAGGTCAAAAGAACTATTAGTGAAATAAGGATAGTATAATCCATTCTCAATGGTCTTTTATTTGTTTGACTTTGCTATCTCAAGTCAAAAACGAAAATTACTTTTGGTTTACTTCTATTTGATAAGGTAACGAACTTCTAAAATTGTTCATATTTGGTCACTGAACTTACTTTTGTGCTTGATTTACCCATGAACTTTTTAAAATTGTTCAATTTTAGTCACTTATGTTTTTTTTTTTTTTTGTACACATATGGCCAATAACATAATGGTCATATTTGTGGACAAAAAAATATAAGTGACTAAATGTGAACAATTTTAAAAAGTTTATGGGTAAATCAAGCATAAAAATAAATTCAGTGACCAAATGTGAATGATTTTAAAAAGTTCATTGGTAACTCAAGCACAAAAATAATTATAGTGACCAAATGTGGACAATTTTAAAAGTTCGTTACCCTATCAAGTCATTATCCCTTTTTTGTTGCTATGCAATTTACATCAACAACACAATTAGAGCCATCTTTGTTCATCCATTAGGCACTTCTATTTTGCTTTGGGCTAAATCCAACATTCTAGTTTCATTTTAGCTTATTAGTATATTATACATTGAAATATTCATCTAATTATAATATGCCAGACAGAGACTAACAAAGCTACCCTTAGCAGCATACTTTCATTTTTATGTGTATTGCAACATCCTACTCTAATATTATTCTATTACAGTGTTTTACTTGAAGTTTATTATTATTAAGGCATTGTACTTTAAAAACTTGGTCAATTAAAACATTTCAGTTTACGTTTTTTATTTGTTGTGTTTCGGTTTTTGTGTTTTTCAACTCTTTTTATGTCTGCTATTTATACCCTTATGCATCAATTTTCCGATGGTTGCTTTGTTTTTTTTGACCCAAAATTATGAAATAAAATTTTGAATCAAGATACTTATATAATTTATTAATCAATTAACTTATTTGGTGCATGAAAGTGGTATCAGGGGATAGCTTCTGTTTCTGTAAAGGAAAATCCAAATTACAATTGATGAATTCAACCTTTTTGGAAGCACAATTAGTTGTCCAAACTTAATATGAATATGGAAGATAGGGGTAAAGTGGTCCAAAACTCCAAACTTTTGATTCATTGCCATCTTAATTAGGTAGGTCGTATGTTGTAGGTGGGTGGTATTTACCTTGTAGCCATTAGTCATCACACATTTCAAATGGAAAGGCTTCATTTTCCCTAATTACCCCTCAAGTACTATGCTTTTTGCCTTAAATTTGATATTCTTTTGACTTTGACACATCATTTAGATTACCTAGGCTCTTAGTATGGCAAAGCATCTATTTATGATCAATGTAAATTCCAAAAAAAATACAGTTGATGATGAGTTTGGATATTGGTATATATATATATATATATATATATATATATATATATATATATATATATACTTTATAAAAATACCCTTTTTTTAATTCCTCTCTACATAAGGTATGACTGAGGATTCTGGTGTGTGGTTGCTATTGTCAAAGACCCACATGTATGTTTTCATTAAACAAAATGTTCTTTCTATGTATTGGAATTTACAGTTCCTAAATCTCTTTCTGGTTATCAATCTTTTAATTGTGTTTGTTTCATAGACTTTCACGTTCAAGGGCCCATGAATGACTTCTTCTCTACTCCATTCTTCCACCGTCTTTATTCTCCTGATCTATCACAACCACATCTACTGCTATCAATTTAATAAAAGTCAAGTAAACTAATACGGATGAAAAGGGAAGAATTTAAAAATTCAGGATCAGTTCATGTAAATAAAGGATGACCAGAAGGTGCTTGATAAAATGCTAAAAAGACACAATTGTTTCTATATCTATGAAAAAGGCACCAACATGACTTATATTCAACCCCACAGTAAGAAAAAAATATCTGAATCTTCTTCAAGTTATGTGCTCATTTTCTTGTGTTCTTGTTTCTTGCTTCATAATTTCATGTTGGAACTTTGCATCTGGATGATGGCTACATGGGTACAGAGCTAACTTTCGCTCCAGGTTTGGAATTTATTAAGATTATTTACTTAAAATATGAATTTCAGATACCTATTTTACATGTATCAGATTTTCTTTATTGTTATACATTTTACATCATTAATGAGTGTGTCTGCATAAATAAGTAGGGTTTCTTATGTAATTATGTTTTGAATTCACCTTGTTCTGTTACAAGTAAAATTTCATTTTAAGTGATATTTTGAATTATGTATCTTTATTTGCTGTGATATGAACAAGTTGTAAGTTGTAACTGTCTTAACCATCTAAACATTTTTTATACATATTAATATTATTGGTATAGAAATTACACATAAAGATTTGTAAGTACATATTTATTATCATTATAAGTATGCTTCTATACATATTGCTATATTTGGTTAAAGCCATTTGCACATTGGTATTATCAATATAAAAGCAAGTATATTGCTATTTTATGGGTAGAAATTTTCTTTATTAATAAATAGAGTAAAGTAAGTTGATATTTCATGCTATCTTTTTGTTTGACGAGGCAACTAGATTAGATGAAGATTTGCTCCTGTGATTCCTTTCCTTTCCATTTCTTATTATCATAATCTTCTCCACAGTGATATGTTTATAACTTTTTTTTTCATCTAGATTTCATCTTTATTATTAAGTATTCTTTTGAGAGTATCGACAATCCATATGGTTCTTATGTTCATTCCTAATTAATGATAACTATATATGGGGGTTAAATGTGGTTACGTTTTTATCAAGATTTTCATAATATTTTTGGGTTTGATGATGGAATTTTTCCTCTTATTGGTTAATTGTTCTGTTTTAATCTTATAGAGTTCCTCATAAGCAATAGTTTGACTTAAAACTGGTCAACTTCCCTAAACTCTATGGGATTGAAAATTTTAACCTTGTGTCTTGTTTCTTTGTTCTATTGTTAATCTTATAGAGTTCCTCATAAGCATAATATGAGACGGGGTTCACGAATTTACGCAATGAACCTGTTCGATGAAATGCATCAAATAGAATGTTGGATTTGTACATCCACATATAGCATAATGATCAATTTGTTGGGGCAGCAGAAGGAATGGGACGATTCTAAACACTTGTTGAAGAAGATGCAGAGTGAAGATTTGTTGCCCAATGTTGTTACTTATACTACACTAATTGATGTATTTGGAAAGTCAGAAAGGTATACGAGGTGCAAGCGAGTGCTTGGAGGTGATGAATTCTGCTGTTTTGAAGCCATCGTTAACCATATATACCGCGTTGATCGTATGCTCTTTCCTGACTCATTCAAAAGGGAGTACAATTCACAAACTATTTCATGGTTAGCATGTCTATTTATAGAGTAAATTGGAAACAAAATTTGATTAATCAATAAATTTATATTTTTTTTTAATGTAAATAGTATCATGGAGGGACAAACTTTAGGAGGACACGCCCTTTGTATAAAGATGCTGATATTTATGTGTTTGATGATCCATTCAGTGTTGTTGATGCTCATAGCAGAAGCAAAAATTTGAAAGTGAGTTAATCCACTTCACGTTCTTTGTTTTAAATAGATAAGGTAATAATATATTGATAGGACTGCATGTTGGACTTCCAGGAATCAAAAACAATGGTTTATGTAACACATCAGCTATAGATGTAGATCTCATACGGGTTATTGCTTTAACTATTTTCTTTTTCTCTAATTTCTTTGCATATATATATATATATATATATATATATATATATATATATATATATATATATATATATATATATATATATATATATATATATATATATATATATTCTTGCACAGACCCATCTGACTTATTGATCATCTCACCAGGTCTAAAAGGATGTAAGAATCAAACTAAGAAATATGATATCCTCATTTTAGGAGGTAACTTTATAGAACGTGTTGGTTCACACAAATAGGATTAATTACAAGTAGATTATGTAGGGAAGAGTTTAAAGAATGTGAGCAACTAATAGGAAGAATTGTAGCTTGTGGAGGAAGAAAAAAGATAAAATGTCTAGCTAGAGAAATGCCCTTTATGGTACTGTGTTTCCGTGTTATATGTTATTTGTGTGTCGCCTACACTTGAATTAGAGCATTTTAAGAATTTACTATTAACCAAGGCGCAAGTTAAGTTACCAAATTTGTGAAAATTACGGTTTTATATACTTCCTAAGGTTCTGGTTAATTGTAATAGCACATGGATACTTAAATTTTGATTTTTAGGATGATTTGTGAATGACAATGGTGTTTTTTCCTCCCAACGCATATCACACTGAAAATGATGTATGTTGTCAACTTTTATTATTATTTTAAAGTTAGGGTAAGGTTGTTACTTAGGGCTTGTTTGGAAACCGAGTCAACCATTGTTGACTTGGTACACTAAGTTTGCTTACAGATGGATTCGCTTATGTTGTTACAAACAAACTTTATTAAAATTTTCAATTGATTTTTTCTACCATACTGTTATCTTTAATGGCTAAAGTCTTATTAATATAATCTTATTTCTTGGATGATTTTTATTTCTTGGACGATTTGAACTTATGTGTAGTTGTCACTGTTCAAACTACTTGTAATTGTCGCTTTGCCTTCTTTTTTTTTTTCTTTCAAATTCTGGTTTATGTTGCAAGTTAAGGCAGTGGATGTATAGATTCTACCATGCTATCATATTATGTTTTTCATTACAGTTGGTTGTGAATTTTTGGCTGTTAGTTTCTTTAGTCTTTGAAATTTAATTTTCTTTTTTAAAATCCTTAAGACGAATGAGTCAAGACAATCCTGCCCTTACAGCAACTTCGGTTGGTAACCCTGGTTCTGCTATTTCTACATGATATTCTCAAGGTATTTTATGGCATTTATTGGAAATTAATTGTTTTATACCTGTATGTTTAATTCTTTATTGCGAAGTATCAATCATTATTGATTTTTAATGAATCAATTTAAAGGTGTAGCTTCCAAATTATTTGAAGGAAAGTGTGATCTTTAATGAATCAATTAAAGGTGTAGCTTCATTCCAAATTGGTTATATCATTAGATTAGTTTATTTTTAAACTAAAATAATTTTGTTAAGTACATAAGATAAAAATTGCTAAAACCCTGCAATAATCAACAACTAAAATAAAGCCAAGTATAGTTAAAGATACTTATCTTGAGGTCAATTTGGAATTCTAGTTAGTCTACCAAAGAATAAGATAATATTTTTGTGTGTTGCTACAATTATGTTGCTTTATAAAAGGTCCATTGTGAACAATTGCTTCTCTTAGTCTAATTCCTGATTTTTCTAGGTCAACTATCATCGGTCAACAAAGTCTCTCAAGGATCAGAGTGTAAATGAAGAGCCAGATCATTGGTGCATTAGGTTTGTGTATTTTGACATTATAAATTATGTGATTCTCATGGAGTGTGACGTAACATTATTTTTCTTATAGCATTATTTAAGTGTAATTTAACAAAAAAGGAGTTTAAAGTAACACACCTTATTCTCACTACCGATATGGGCAATGTACATTTTTTTTACCGATAATAGCAACAGAATTACATTTTCTACCCAAGACAAAAATCTTTTTACATTTATTTACCAATAACATCAATATATGACATGATACTTGCGAAATTCTTACAAGTTTCATGTTCCATATTGCTAGTATTAGTATAAATATGCAAGTACACTACTGTTATGGGGATAAATAAGTACATAGATTTTATAGGTAAAAAACATAAGTACTCATTTTAGGTCACTTGTTTTTTATAGAGCAATGTTGCTCCCACATTCCATTAAACACTTAAGGTGTCCCAAACTGACTTCATATCACATTTTATACCAAAATGGTGTAAACTAATTTCCAACCTCATTCCATACTTGCACAATTTTGGTGTAAGTAAATAGTGTAACACCAAATTTGGTGTTATACTATTCTTATACATCAAAACGGTGTCAAGCTTTCATTTATTAGTTTTAGTCCCTTGGGTTTTATGTTTATTTATTTCTAGTTGATAAATGAGAACTAGGCATACATGAGCACAAGTTGTGTCATACAAATTGCCAAACTAATATCTTGTTCAAGTTTCTACTCCTTACTATTACTACAAAGCTCGAACCACATACAAATAATTGAATAAATACCTCTACAACACCACTTGTTATCTTATTGGGGTGCACATTTGGCAAAATGAATATTCAATGTCTGATGGTAAACACTCATCTATTCTTTGTCAAATAATCTATCGATTTTAAGACTTGATTTATATAAGTCTCAAAGGATAGAAACTCATCCAAGATCCATTCATTATAGAGTTCTGAAATAACGTTGTCATATACTATTGAAGTCTAGGTCCTTACCCCTCGGTTCCAAACCGATAGTCAAGCAATAAGTGCTTTTACTACTTAAAGGGAAATTAAAAATGTCCATATAATGATGTGAAATTTAAAATTTGAAATCTAATTTGATATAGCGATTTTCATGGATTCCAAGAAGAATTGTGCTTGGTCAAACGAGCTACAATCTTATGGAGCTTTACCATGATGTTTTTAGACTGGGCCGAGTTAGGTCAAACGAGTTTAGACTTTTCTCTCTGTAGTTGATTTTTTACAACTCCATTTACTTCCTTGGTTTCTTAAACGTGTTATGGTATTTCATTTTGCAAATTTATAATAAGAAATATAAATTATGCATTTTTGTAATTTGTAGCGTTTCTAAATTAATAATGCAATTACGACATTTTGTCCATGTTTTAAAAGCACTCTCTAAGTAATATTAATAACGGATATAAATCACGGCCTTTTGATCAAATTCATCCGACGGATCTGATTGATAGGGGTAACGGTTTCGTAACCACCCCAAAGACCGTCTAACCGCCTAATTCATCTAATGGCTGAGATTCCTTCTTATCCGTATTACTAAAATTAATTTCTTATCTGATCAGGATTCTATTTATACCTTATAATATTAATAGATTAATAATGTTTAATTACAAAAATGGGTCAGATGGATTAGGCGTGCCAGCCTGAAATGACCCAAAACATTGGGTGTAGCCCATGTGCAATTATACTTTAATACTTAATAGTACCAACTAAATTGATTATCTTCCACACGAACCGATTAATTCATAAAATGAATGTATCAAGTGAATACCAACCACGTTACGAGTGATTACGAAAGTTAATGAATCGGCATTAAATAGCGAATGCTCGGTTTCATAATATAACAGGAAGTTGATAGTTTCAGTAAAGTAAATATTCTTTAACAACTTTCATGCAAATTTATTGTAATAATAGAAGACAGTTTTACTTGGATCCAGTATGCAGTATGATGAGGCCCCTAGTCTCTAGACAAAAAGAGAACCTTCCATGACTGTGATGGCTTTACCTCGAAGAAGTACTCTTTGATTCTTCTTATCGAGATGAATATCTAAAATGCCACTTCTAGGTGATGCCTGAGTACACCAAAAACAGACAACCGAGTGTAAGATAATAATAGAGTAGGTTGTCAAAAATAATAAATTTGGCACAAACGGACTACATTTTGTACATTTAAGAATTAAGACCCTTGAATGGGTTATTTTGGCGTGTTGGTTGTAGATAGAGAGAGAGAGAAAGAGAGGATACCTGATATGCAACCAAATTACATTTTCCCAACTTGTGGCTCCAATAAGCTGCTAGGGCACAGTGTGCGCTTCCGCAAACAGGATCCTAAAAGAGAAACAAGTACAGTGAAGATCATCAAACAATTCTGCTACCACTAACAGCATCTTATTGCATATTAGCAAATATTTAGTCAACTTTCACCATCAGATGTGAAAGACCGTGATTCACAGTACGTTTTGTTCCGACACTTTGTTCAATATAATTACCTCATCAATTCCATATTTAGGGCAGAAGAAGCGAGTATAGAAGTCAAACCCCGATTCATGAGGCGCAAGTCCTGTAATCACTATCCCTCTGCCTGGGGCCTTTTTGATCTTATCAAGTTGTGGCACAAACTCTGCAACTTCCTTTGCTGATGGAAGCACCACCTGCAGGAAAGGAAGAACAAATCAACAAAACATAACTTTCACCAACTTTATTAATATCTAATGAGTGAATGAAGAAACATTAAAATACATACAAGGATGTCATTAGTTGCTATCTTCTTTACATCAACAACAGCAACACCATTTAATATTTCAGAAATTGCTGAAACCTCAAGATCATTGAAATCTGAAACTGCCACAACAGGGAAGTTCAATTCGATCAATAAGCTGGCTTGTGCGGCACCACTTTCAGTGCCTGATGAGTCCTTGATCCTTTTTTCAGGGACTTTTTTGGCAGTCAGAATTCCAGAAAGGGTTAGGAATTCAATTGTGTTGGATTTCACCAAGCCAGACTCGAAGAGGAAGTGTGAGGCCGCTAAAGTTGCGTGACCACAAAGTTGGACCTATCATCAGAATAGAACAAATTACTAAAATAGTGTTGCTCTTTAAGTGCGCAAGTATAATTGTTTGGCAAATGTTCTCTCGGTAAGAAGAAAATATCAGATTCACAAGCTGAATAAACGCGATCATATATAGAAATTCAAACTGATGTTGACCTCAGTTACAGGAGTGAACCATCTTAGGTGGAATCTAGGGTTCTCCGAGCTGTGGTCTACGATCGGAGTCAAGTAACCAGTCTGGGATAAATTGAATTCAGTCGCAACGGATTGCAACCACTTATCATCTTTCTCTATGCCCTCTAACCAACACACAGCCGCCGGATTCCCTTTAAACGCCGTCTCAGTAAATGCATCCACCTGCGTCTCAGAGAAAAACACTAGATTAACGTCCTCCTCTAGCTCTCGATTGATAAAGCAAATTGCAGCTCATATATTTACGTATCATTGTGTGCGCTTGGCCGGTGCGTGAAATTTGCGAGAAAGATGAGAGCAAGGAACTTACCACGCAGTATTTCACAAGCTTCTTCGCCATTTTCAGAGAAAGTTGTTCTGGTCGACGTATGCTACCTTCCGCCGGAATGACACCTTCGTATTAGTATCCGGCTGGTTTTCCCGCCCTAGCAAGTGGCAAGTAGCCAACTATGTCCGATTGTCAAGTAATTTATAGCTAGTTATATAAAAGGTGTCTTGATTCCAATATATTCAACTTCAGTGGTCCACGAAATTTCTTGACAATTTAACCCGTTCTTGTGTAACAAGTAAATTAGATCCTTCGAATATAAATATTCTCTTGGATTTTTGAATATTAAATGTTTATTTGTATAATATATTGAATTACCAAAACACATTCAACACCAAATTAGAATAACTAGTTTCAATCCGTGCTACGCACGGTTTGGGTCAGATCGGTGGGTCGGGTGGGTCGGGACGGTTTGTTTTCCCAGATCCTAGTAGGTTGTGGTTTTTATTGGAAGGGTGTCAGTGGCCTTTTGGCGAAGCCAAAATTGTCTGCACCATGTCGTTTATGTGATGGATTATGCCTCTGTAGTTTACCATAAACATTACCCAAACCTGTTGAAAGGTAACACAATCATTTACTTATGTAGGCGTCTTACTCGTACTAAGTGGCAATGCATCCAAATAGCAATAGTAACATACTGTTATTCAAGAAAGCAAATCTTTGACTGAAGTTCTACAAACATGAGTTCCCTTTATGTACCTGAAAATATAAAAAAGGATTAAATGCAAGAAATAGGAATGTACTTTAAGCTATTTGTTTATTCTAACAACCTGCTTTCATTTATTATTATTACAACATTGTACTTGATAAACTCTTTTCAGCTACAGAAAACTCTTTCCAACTATAGCAATGCAATTTAAGTGGCTGCACCATCATTGCTCTTGTTCCAGCAATATATATTTTGACAAGTTTGTTATACACTAACCATTATTATAAGTTCAGAAGCTTTATCCACTAAATCCTGCTCTTCCTACACTTCTTGAAATATTGCTTCAATTTTCTACAATTCTTTACAGATAGTCTTTCTTAAAAGATGTCTAGATATAACAATTTCGACCTACGACATAAAAATATGTTAATTGAGTTATACAGCTCATCTCTAATGAGCCAAACAGGTAAATTCTATAATAAGTTGTTTTTTTTATGTATCGAGACAAAATAGTTACGATGGTTCACAAGAAGAAAAAAATTATGTAAAGATAGTAACATAATATATTAAATTTTTTTGGTAATACAGTATTCTAGATAACCATTGAGTTAAGATTCATACTTTCAGTAACGTAAGTTATGTAACGAACATATTTGTCATTAAATGATGGGGTCAATGTAAGAAATAACAACATATCTACTTTTATTTTTTTATATTAATAGTCAACTTTCGCTTTTTGTTGATATTAGGATAATATAATTTTTTGCAAAATATTTTCGGTTTCAGTTTTTTTAGTGCTTTTAGTGCAATGTCATAATAGGAAAAACTGAATGTAGGACGTTATAACAAAGAGATAAACCAATATATATTATAGTTTTTGCATTTAACACTTGAATGGCTTGAGCATAATAAATGGGTATTTTTATTAGCTTTTCATGTCAAAAATTTGATGAGAGGTACTTTTATCTGGATGTTGATTTTGATTTGATCCATAATATGTTGTCAATAAAATACAACCAACTATTTAATCAAATGTACCTGGTGATTAAAGTACTCTCTTTGCAGATGCGGTGTTCGTTGATGTCGAGGTTGGCGTACTTGGAGGCGGAGCAGGTACAATAATATGGAGGGAGTTGTTAGCTTGTAGAGATATAAGTCAGCTCTACAGAAAAACAGCTCATGTTAGTTTGTAAGATCAAATACAAAACGATTTCTTCAATAATAATTTTAGTAAAACTAACTTATCGTACCATTATGCTTGCATTTCTTTTTGTAACAATAAAAATAAAAATTAGTTTGTATCTAAATAAGATTTGACATAACTTTACAGATATTTCAAAGTCAGATAAAAATTACTTTGTATTTCAATGACTTGTATTTATTTGTTTAATTACATCCTACTTTTATCATATCTTCCTATATATATATATATATATATATATATATATATATATATATATATATATATATATATATATATATATATATATATATATATATATATATATATATATATATATATATATATATATATATATATATAAATTTGAAAAAAAAAGATAGATGAAAAACTAACCAGCTTCTTTAAATTGTTCAACACTGGCATTGATTTGTTCAACTGTCAATGGAGGTTTCTATGCATTTATGGCTGATAACTCAAACCATGGATACCCCCCATTACAAAGGCTGCATGTAATATAAAGCTTACCTTTCTCCATTTAAAGTTTGTGTGCCTAAAAAACAGACTTCACAATAAAGATTAACAGAAGAAAAAATTTTATAGAGATATAGAACTTGGGATTAGTACTGATCTGATCATCCACTTCCATGGAAGACATATCACTCTTCTCCTTCGACATCACAAATTCTTCTCAGATGGATTTCAAAGCGTCCAACGGCTGCTTCCGAATATTGTGACGATATTCCGGTAGCCTGAAGTCGCTATCGCCTTTGCACCGGAAATCCGTACGACTCTTGCTCCCCTTCTTCCTTGATTTGAGAATAATCGTAACCCTCATTCCGAAATGGAGCCCTAACTGCATCCTTCCTCACTGGATTTGTCTTTCTTGCTGGATGAAGGTGGAGCGGTGGGTTAGGCGGTGATAGTGTAGAAGACGCAAAACCTGTGAGAACACTCTAACTGCCAGCAAAGAGTGGATGTTTTGGATAAGATTCGGTAACCCAAAGAAATTCGACCCGAAACCCGGATCCGAAGTTGAACCCGCGTGTCACAAAAACAACCAAAAAATGTTACGCCTGATGAACGAAAACACGGTAATTAAATAGATACAAGGTAAACGCTACATGACAAGCGGGACGCCGGGACGTGATTATCCCCTGCAATTTCATGATGTTTGGATGATCAAGCCTTCGAAGGATTGTGATTTCTCGAGCCATGAATCTCACGCTTTCAGGTTGGAAATTGTCGAATCTGACCTTCTTCAGTGCCACCATTTTACCACTTCTGAGATCGCGGGCACGGTAAACACTGCTATATGTTCCTTGTCCAATCTGGATTAACGAAAGAAGAAGATGAAGTAACGACATTGTATAAATGTTTGTAGTTCGCTATCAGAAGAAATTGAAATGGTATTATTAGTTTATTACCTTTTCATATCTCTCGAAGCTATCAGACTTTTGAGGGACCCAACCAACAATGGCTTCACCAGCGAGGGCAGCGACGGCACTGAGCCAAGCAGGCCAACCGGCGGCAACATGTTCTGCAACAGTCGATCTTCCATATCTTATGCTTATAGCAAATGCAGGCTTTCTGGCAACATGTTCTCCGGCATCACTGTCGCTATCCTCGTCGTTACCGACCTTGTCACCGTCTGCTGTTCCCTCTTTGATCCCCCTTAATCCATAATCCTGATTCTGATTACCATCCGGAAAACGCCTTACGGCGTAACCATCATCAGCAAGGGTCAGGGAAGAATCATGAACAGGGGAAAGAGTACCGATGGCAACATGCTTGGAACTGATGCAACCCATTTAGATTCACCCCCAAAACCCATCAACGAATTGACAGATTTTGGGGCGACCCAGATGGACCCGAAGGGAGAATCGGGCCTCAACCTGGTGAAATTGGGAGAAAAGTCCCTTGAATAAGGATGATAAGAAAGACCAGAGGAAGAAATTTGCGAAAAATCGAGACAACCCACAAAAAACGAACCTCTTCTAATTCCAATAATAATCTCGTGGACGACTAGTTTTGGGATTTATGTGTGGCGAGATAATCGGAGAAGAAGGTGGACATGCAGCATCATTCTCCAAACAGTTGTCTTCATTTTCTCTGTGTTCGATATTACCCGCCATTACCATCTTTTTCCTCTATCGGGTCCATGTCCATCTCATCTTTCTGCAACTTAATAAAATCAAAGGAAATCATAAACCCCAAAATTTGCTCGAAACGGGACTGCAAAAGGAAGAAATAGCATACCTGATTGAATTCATCATCATTAAGTGCATCTTCGTAGGTCTGAGCCTTCGACAAACCAGGTGTTTCTTCCAATATCTGTTGTTGATGTTCATTGTCAGCGGCATACAATTTATCATGCGTATTCGGCGGCTGTTGCTTTAGCGTCACTGCTCGAAACTATTCCATTAGCAATTAACGAATCTACTCTGGCGTTGGTTGACTTTGACGGTTTTCAATCGATATCGGTGGACGACAACGGGTCAATGGCCACCATTTCCGATCGTCTCCTACGCGCGCACACACAGCGAAAACCTCGAAGTCGAGGAATCAAAATATAAACATAAGTTTAGAACATCATGATGGACTACACCCCAACCACCATCCACCGACGCTGTCACCGGAGGTCACCACCACCGTCGGCAGTGCCCCTTCGTGAAGATAGAACCGACAGCAGCTGCCTCGACCCTCCAACCTCACTCACTCGACATCTGTCTCCCATCTTCTCTCAATTTCGCATTCAGTGAATCGCATGCAGGGGAGGAGCCAAGGAGCAAGCGGTGGTGGCGGATTACAGGATTGAGGGGTGTAGAAGACGTAAAATGGAGAACGGTTGAGGCGGTGAAGGTGTAAGTAGGATCCGAAAAAATTATGGATCCAAAAACGGATCCATATAACCCGCGTTAGACAACAAAAAAATGTTACACTGGAGTTCAAAATTACGTGAATTAAATAGATATATAATAGTATACCTGAACTACCATATTGACTTAAAAGTATTTTACTTTTAATTAATTTTACTTTACAATTTTGATTCCAAATATCGGTATTAGATATTTATATTACATTTTTTATTGTGAAAAAGAAATTGATTACATAAAATTAAATTTATTTTTGATAATGAAATTATTTTGATTAATATATATGATATAATTATAAATAGACTCTTAAGTGTTGATTTTAATGGTATTTTTAAATTAAAATTAATCAAAAGTAAGTTATTTATGCATAATTTGTTCCATGAGGTTAAACAAAATCATCGGCAGCATCCGACATGGTGACCCTTGCCGTCGGGAAACACCGAGCCACATTAGCAACATGTCTTGAGTGGCATCCCTCAACGGAAAGAACTTGTCGTTTCTCTCTCCTCTTTGTTTCCTCTTCTCTTCCATCCCCCGCTAGCAGTTGCGAATCTATAATAGAAAACCATAATGGATGGCTAATCAAGTAAAGCTGGCAAAAAGGAAAAAATTAACAATAAGGTAAATCATCAAACTTTAAGGTAGGTCCTAGATTTTTTTCTATATAAAATTTAATTAAATTTAAAAAATTAGGTGGGTCACCCACCTTGCTATAGCCTGATTCCGCCACTGCCTGCTGGCACTATTCTCTTCTCTCTTTCTTCTCTCCTTTAAGATAGCAATGTGGAGCTGATGTGGAGTGGTTGTCGATGACATCACTCTATTCAGCCTTTGTATGATTGACCCCACAACGAATCATTGTTGTTTCGAAGATTGTATATTTGAAGCTTAATCTTACAAAACACTTGGCTTCAACTCTATCTTTGGTTGTATGGATTTTCTTAGGTGATGTTTATTTTTGAAGAAGTATAGGTCTGCAGTCCGCGGACTACATCTGTAGAAAAATAGGTGTACCAAATGTCTGCTAGTCGCAAAAAAAATATTGTTTTTTAAGTCCGCAAGCTACTAAACTAAATTAAAATCTAAATAAATTGGTTTTTTAATCTTAAAAGACTTTTTTTAATAATTATAGTTTTATTCACACTATTTTCAAACAAATTTCTATATGTTAATGTTAAAAAATTCAGACATCATGTTACGTAAGATACTACTAAAATTACAACATTTTTAATATACGAAGTAATTAAACAACACTCACTTATGGACAAATTTACTATTATCGATACATTAATATGCATCATATTGAAATATATTATATTATTTGCTAACACATATTACGGTTTCAAAGAAAAATGCTCTAAGAAAACAAAATAAATCAATATAAGAATTACCGATAAAAAAAATATTTGTGTGGCTTAGTCAAACTTTTAGCTGCATATTTGCTAAGTGCAAAATCATTATTGAAAAAATAAATTACATAAAAGATCGTTTATCAATAACTTATTCAACTTTGATTGTCCATAGAAAATAAAAATGACTTGGTCATTTCTTGTATTACAAGAAAATGATATTCAACTTCAACCACCTATATTTTTTTGCCAAATTATCTTTTTAAGTATCTTTTTGTTCAATTCCTACTTTTGGCCCTTCTTAGTCAACGTAGCAACTAATTTTAATTTTTTTATTTGATATAAAAGTTAACGGTTTACACGATAGCCTTTTACGGTCACTGTTATTACACGATAGCCTTTTACCATCTATGTGGAATTCGATGATGATCATAACTATCAAAGAAGAAGAAACCTCAATTTTGATAAGAGAGGTTTCATATCCTCCTAAAAAATCCTCCTAATTTTCTTCCTAATCACATGATCAAGACAAGTGTCAATATCAAGATAAGAAATTAAGAGAGAGAAATAATGGATTCCACATGTCAAAATTTAGTAGGTTAGGAGGATGAATTAGGAGGACAAAGTAGGAAGAAATAGAATTTTCCTTTTGATAAACATCAATTTTGATTTTGCAACTGGTTAGGTAATTATCTGATATTAAAAACACCAATTTGGTATTTTATAAGCTCAAAACATGACAACGGTCTCCGTTTGAAAACTTAAAAAAGTTTTAATGGTAACATGAACGATGACAACATAAAGGTGAACATCACGAAGACCGATAAAAATCAAGGATTCATTTTTTTTCAAATTGGGGCAAACTCAAAACAATAAACATGTATTATATCATTGATTGTTTAATAAATATGAAAAAAGAGTTACATGTCCGTATGTCACTTCTTCGGCAATTGGTAGCAATGTTGCAATCTTTTCAATATTTCAGGAGTAAATCCAAGCCATTTTAGAAGGGTTGGGCCAGCCCTCCTTACCTCATTCTTGAACTCTTTTTCTCATGATAAGAAAATGAGCATTGAACGATTGCTTTCTATAGAAGAAATCAAACAAGTGGTGTGAGATTGTGGGAATGATAAAGCATTGCGGTCGGATGGGTTCACCTTTGAGTTAATTCAAAAGTTTTGTAGGATTAATGGGGACGAGATGGAGGCTGAGATTTTACACTCTATTACCCCTTTACCCAAGACTCATGACCCTAAAGAGATAAAGGATTACCGGCCTATTGGTCTCATTGGTTATCAATATAAAATTTTGGCAAGTAAATGGCTATCCAATTACGTGAAGTTATTGGAGATGTTAACCCTGGACAATTGGCATTCATAAAAGGCCAGCAAAATTTAGACGGCCCTTTGATGTTAAATGAATTAGTGATTGACATAAAAATATCGCAAGCAATTAATGATCTTCAAGATGAATTTTGAAAAGGCTTGTGATACTTTGTGTTGTGAGTATTTAGATGACGTTATGAGGAAATTAGGCTTTGGTGATAAATGGCGAAAATGGGCGCAAGGGTGTTTTTCTTTTGTGATGGCTTTGATTTTGGTGAATAAGGATTCTACTTTGGAATTCAAAATTTTGCATGGTCTTCTACAAGGTGACATACTTTCTTATTTTCATTTTTATTTTAGTCATGGAGGCTCTTAATACTACGATAAATGGGGCCATGAAAAATTTATTTTTCAGGAGTGTGATTGTTGAGATGGATGCATGAGAGTTTCTCATTTCTTTTACGCGAACAATGCTATTTCCATGGGCAAGTGATCTTCGGAGAATTGTCGGAATATTTTTCAACTTCGTAGATGATTTTTCTTGGCTTTGGACTTAAAATTTAACTTACTAAAAGTAAGTTGATAGGAATTGGGGTTGACTATCATAAGGTCAAACAAATGGTGACTGATATTAGATGTGTGGCAGTTTGTTTACCTTTTTATATATTTTGGCTTGCCCGTTGACCAAAAATATGATGAGAATAGAAAGTTAGAAACAGATAGTTGATAAGTTTACTACGAGACTTGCTAACCGTAAAGTTAAGCTTCTTTCCATAGGCGGTCGACTCAGAATTATAAAGCCAATTCTTGGAAGTATATAGTATATGACTCTTTATTGGGCTCCACAAAAATACTCTTCAATCTTTGAGATCTATTTTCTTTGTGGGTGCCAAGGTAGGGAAAAGAAAACTTACATTGGTCAAATGGAAGAAAGTTATGTAAGTAAAGAAGATGGAGGATTGGGATGTGAAATCTATATGCGTTTAATAGAGCATTACACCAGTCAAATGGTATGTCATGTTGAAAAAACCTAGGGAATTATGGGTTAAAGTCTTTAGCATATATGTACAACAATAACACATGTGTCCTAGGACATGTCAAAAATGGTATGTTCTGTTGAAACAACCTAGTGAAATATACACGGAATAAAGACTTTAAACCATGTATAATTCACTAGGTTTTCAACATAACAAACCATTTTTGACATGTCTTAGGACACATGTGTTATCGTTATATATGTATGCTAGTTAAAGAGTTGGAAATTATAGATGCAGTAGAGTTGTATTTTTTGGACATAGAGATAACCAGACATAGGCTGCTTTGTTTTATGTATTGGACATCCTTGTAAGTTTTGATAAACAATGAAGTTAAAAAATATTCTAAAATTTATGAGATATTTCACTGTATATATGATGTTTAACTTTGTTTATAAAACTTTATTGTTATTTCCAAACATGGCATAACGGGGGTTTTATCAGTTGCAAATTTTCACTGTACTAGCTATCATGGAATACTATATGGGTTCTTGATTTTGAAAGTTTTCATGCCATATTGAAGATCTTTTGCTATTTTTCACACTATTATGTAAATGGAACCTTTTTGCAGTCTTTTTATACTATGGGGGTTTTGTGCAATTGTTCATACTTTAGAGGACCAAATCCGCTACCTCCCCGGATCTATAGATATACACACAAGAAGCATCCCGCATACGACTGCATCGCATCACAGCATATTCCCCCTTTCTGCTCATTTCTATTTAGGGCTTAGATTCATCTACCTTAACAAGATTTCAGCTTCTGTCATCCATCAAAAAGTTACAATCATGGCGACTCCGGATGTTTATTTGCAGGGAGAACACGATATTTTTTCATCCGCCTCTCTTATTGATCATACGAAAGGTACCAATATTTGCCCTAACTTTATCGTCTTTTTCTTTTTCTAAATTTCAGGCTGAATATCTTTTAATTGATTGTGTTTTGGATTGAATTGGACGATTTTATTGCATGTTTTTTGAACTAAAAGTGAAATTTGTGGATGTTTGCAGGCGATGCGAAATCCCGAGGACTTGCGCTTGAGAAAAAAATCGAATATCTTGAGAGCTTGAATGACAGAGTAATTATAACTTACTGTTTCCATCTCTAACTTTCTAGAGTCGAATTTTAATTTTCGTTGATTTTAGAAGAAAGTACCAACGCTTATTTAATGATTACATCGATACATTGACCGACAAATGATCTTGCTTACTAGTTATTGAATCTTTCGATTTACTAGATTTTCGTGTTTACTTATAGGGGAAATTAGTTAAAACTTCCATTTTTCCAGGTGAGCAACAGACGAGCACGCAGATGGATAAACGACCGGATATTATTGGAGCTTGTGCCTCGTTTGACTGGAGATGAAATTAGAGGCTTGTTTGCTCCACCGCCTTGGGGTAAAGCAATATATACACCTATATAGATGCTTTAGTTTAGATAAAGTAAGATACCACTACATTTTACAGGCGATGAGGCACAACCTTCACCATTTTGCTTCACAAATGTGGGAGAGTGGGACAAATTTAGGAACATAGACATGGATAAAGAGGTTTTGTTCATGATGTAACCCTTTTGTTCTAATGCCATGTAAAATGCTTCCATCTTGAAAGCTTTTCTTGTTTGTGGTATGGTAGGCTGGTGCAATAGAGGCACTTAAAGGTTCTTCTTCATCAAAGAAGAAAAGCCGTGTGGATGCTGATAAGATAGCTGCTTTGACTGCATGGCACAGGGTCGATTGCAAAACTAGAGAGACATTCCGCAGAAGCTTCCTTCCTGAACTTGTTAGTGGTTTTGAGGTATTTTACACTTTCACTTTGTTATACAAAAAATAGAAACTTTTCAATGAAGTCTTGTGCTTATTAAATGGCTATGCCTTTCTTCCTGGATATTAGTTTTCTACTATATGTGACTGAATGTCTAAAGTTTCCTTCAAAGATGCCAAAATAAGAGAATCTTGAAGACCGAAATCATTCTCATCGGTCTTTGTGTAATGATGACAATGGCAAATATGTAATTTTCGTGTACAGGAGAGCATTCGGGCCTTTGTCTCGGAGGCAGGCAATGAGGAGAATCTTGTGCTATATATCCAAGACCCTTTTCATAGGTTGCTACTTCATGGTGTTTGTGAGGTAATATTTTGAATCTATTGTAGACTTGTTTCAATAAAAATATATGATTTTAGTGTCACTGTCAATATTGATTTTGAATGTTTGTGGAAGTGTTGATTGCAACACCGTATTCTGTAAATCACCAAGAATAGACTTTAACTTTGCAAAAAGTTTCATTTAGGGTTATATAAACAAAGTCGTTGCCGTTTCATTTGAGGGATGATCACAAAAATGACCAAAATGTGTGGTCTCTCATATAACAAATTAACAACCTTTTTTACCTTTCAACAAAATGACCATCTATTTTGCAATGGATCAATTGTGGATTTACTTCTACCCACAGAAGGCTGCAAAAAAGCTAAAAGACAAATGCAAAAGAAATCATATTCCGCAATTATATTGCGAAGTAGTTCATATTTTGCAAAATGATGTCATTTCACTTTTCTTTTTCTGCTGAATGACATCATTTCGCAGAATATGAACAATTTCACAATATAATTGGAATATGGCTTTTATTTTATTTTCATTCATAAATCAATCTTGCAATTCACAAATGACCCATTACAAAATTGAAAGCCACTTTGCTAAAAGGTCAAAAACGGTGGTTAATTTGGTAAATGAGACCACCAATGTTGTGATTATCTCTTTATTTAATGCAGTCCAGATTAGGACCAAGAATTTTGCATATTTGAAGCTTTTTCTTGGTGAATTTTTTGGTTACCAAATTACAAATCAGGACAAAATTGGTTGGCATTCTTGACATGAAATCTGAAATCTTGTGATCTACTTTTAGAGCAATAAATCCTGTTTGTATTTGACAGTTCTACAACTTGGTCTCAACAACCGAGTCCGAAACAAAAGGAACAAAAGTGTTAAAGATGACTAAAATCAAGAAGAAAAAAGCGGGTAACAATGAGCTCCCGACCATCACACTTTGCCAGTTTCTGAAAATGGCAAAAGGAGGGTTCTGGTAAGCTGATCCGGATCCAGACCCGAATTCGGATCTGGATCTGGACCTGTTCCCGGTCCATGTAAATAGATAGCATAAGTTTGAACCAGTTAAAATGTATCTGGAATGGATGTAAACTTATTATGTTTTGCTCATCCTTCATTTAACTTCTGTTTAGCTGATAGATAATATGGGGAAGTGCCAAAGATCTTTGGCTTGTGCTATATACCTTGACATCTTTTGACCAATTTGTGGTGTGTAATTTCCTTTTATTTATGTACAATTTGTTTTATCATAATTAAAGAACGATTTATTTGTTTGTTGTAGTTACGATGTTTGACCAATAATGATGCATTTTACTTCAAGTATTACTTTAATCTGACTTATAATCTGTTTTTGGGAAGTCAACGTTCTAGTATAAATAAGGGTATTGGTAAATAAACCCTGATGTAACATGTGTGTGTGAAAGTCAACACACACATCCACACACATTGAGGGGTTTATTTAAGATCATCCATAAATAATCATACTTTAAAGACCTATCTTCTTCAAAAGATTTGAATTACTTATAATTCAAGAAAAAACTAAACTGTAAAAAGGATCTAATATAAATAGCATGGTATAAATGTCCAAAGTTGTGTTTTAGCCAATTTATCCATTCTCAAGGTAAACAACTTATTTAGGACTGCTTTCTGTTCTGGCTGCCGAAAGTCGTTCCAAGTTGAGAGTTGGTTTAAGTGGTTCGAGCGAAGGCTTGGGTTTCTTGAGGCTTAGAGAAGGGTACGACGCGTCAGGCTGGCTTCACAGAGCTGTGACTATCTCTCGCTTCTTTGTAGCATTTGCCAATGAATAAAATTCAGAGCTTTTTTGTGTAATCCTTTGAGTGCTCTCAAAATTTCCTCTGTTGAAGTTCATACTTCTGAATAACAGAGTTTGAGTTCTTAGTATTTACGACGTTGAATCCATAAATATTTGATATATAGCTGATGCTTGTTTAAGACCAAATGGTAAAACATTATATTCGTAATGTTTTTGAGGTGGACATGAGAAAACAGTTAATGATTTTGTGTTTTCATGTAATCGTAGTTGCCAATATCTCGATTTTGCATCAAATGTGCTAAAGTGTGAACTCAAACTCGCTATTTATAATATAAACTTCAACTTGAGAGCACTCAAAAGATTACACAAACAAGCTCTAAAATTTATTCATAGACAAAGACCTTATTTATAGTACAAATGAGACTCTTTTAGAATCTTAAAATAATACATGCAATAATAGACGCTACATTATTGCGCCTAATAATTACAAAAAAAAAAAAAAAAAAGATTGCATAATAAAGATGATAAGGGAGGGTTCCTGAATATTCTTTTGTCAACGGTAAAAAGATTCTAAAGTAAAAGGATTACATAATCTTACATCTTAAACTGTATTTATTCGAGGTAATTTAAAATTTTTATTTGATTATAAAATAAACATAACTTCATTGTTGATATATTAAAGTACATATCTTAAATTATCTCCGATTTGACTTATGATTTGCTATTAATAATGATTATTATCATAATTTGGTGTTCAATGTGTTTTGATAAAAAAAAAATTAACATACATAAATAAATGCTTAATATTAAAAAATTCAATAAAATATCCATGCTTTACACACATGTCATATTCAAGGAATGTGATGTACTTGCAGCACAAGAATGGATGAAATTGTCAAGAAATTTCTATGGACCATCGTATGTGAATAAATCGGAAATGAGAGACCTTTTATGTAATTTGGGATTCAGTTGCCACTTGCCAGTACTTGCGAGGAAGGGGCAACGAGTCGGACAGTTAAACGCAGGTGTCGACTCCGACGGAGAGTGGCGGAAGTTGACCTGAAAGCTTCCTGTTAAAATGGCGAAAAAGCTTGTCAAGTACTCCGTGGTAACTTGTTCTCGCCTCTCTCACACTTTTCACGCACTTGTCAAGCACACACAATGACGCATTAGTATATATATATATATATATATATATATATATATATATATATATATATATATATATATATATATATATATATATATATATATATATATATATATATATTAAGTTGCAACATCCGTTTGTGAGAGGAAATAACTGTTCAATTTGTTCTGCTTATTCCAGAGTCTAAACTACCAGAGTCTAAACTACTACATCCAGATCAAGGTATATTTGTTAAATCATTTTATACAAATTTCAAATAAGCTTTTATTTGAAAATAGCAATTTTGATTCTTATTATAGCAAACTTTTATATTTACGTTTTTTCCCCTCAACTAATTTCGAATTAATTATTTTCATCCTATTTATTATAAAGTTATATTATTGGTATTTTGTAAGTTACGATTCCGGTCCCTTATTGGCTTATTATATTTTAAAGTTACATTTTTCGTCCCTTATATAATTTGTTTTTTTGTCGAGCTACGTTTTCTAATATACCGGGCTTCCGCAGCATCGCGCGGACGGTCCAAACCCTAGTTAAAGTATAATTACACATGGGGTGCGCCCAATGGTCTGGACCATTTCACGCTTGCACACCCAAGCCCAAATCATCTGTCCGATCTTTGTAAATAAACATTGTTAATCTATTAAGATTATAAGTTACAAGTATTATTTATATAGTGCTATTAAAACATGGATGAATGCCGTAATTTGCATTATTAATTTAGAAACGCTACAAATTACAAAAATGCGTAATTTGTATTTCTTATTATAAATTTACAAAATGAAACAATTTAATAAGTTTAAGAAACCAAGGAAGTAGATAGGTTCCACTACCAGTTGTAATAACTGAGGTATAGTAACGGATGAAATGAATAAACGAATGGCTCTCCACACTCCTTAGTTGAGAAACATGGAAGACGTTCTGAATTTTAGACATGACCGGTATTTGTTGTCGATACGCAGCCTTTCCCTACATGTTTGAGAATCACAAATGATCCATAAAATCTGGCTGATAATTTTGGATTCTTCTTTCCTTGTAGAGATTTTTCTCTATATTGTCTTATTTTTCGGAACACATTGTCTCCGACTTTGAAAATTGTCATCCTTTTGCGGTTTCATATTGTGTTGTGCTCGTATAATTAAGGTTGTGTTTGATAGCCTCTTAATCTGAATGATTAAGAGGCCCTGAATGGTTAAGAGGCCCTGAATGGTTCAGACCCTTTGATACGCAAAAATACCACATCTGAATAAAACAAAATCTCTTAATAGGCTTTGAATCATTAAGAGAGAGGAATGAATCTGAATGGGCTCTAAATGGTTCAGACCTCTGAATGATTCAGATCTGAATGGTTCAGATGCTACCAAACACAACCTAAGTTGCATCCTTAATTCACCCAACGTATTATCCCTTTCTATCAGCAACTCTTCCACCGACAAGACTGCACTGCAGCTGTATCTTCTTTGTATTTCAAAATTTTCAGAGTCCCTTCCATGAAGTGCTTATAATGGAGAACACTAAAGGTGCTGTGAAACATAGTATTACACCAATACCCAGCCCAACAAAAGCGTTTTTTTCCCTTGCATCGGTTTTCAGAAACAAAACAACATAGATTATTGTTCCAAACAATGATTTACCAACTCCGATGAAATTGGTCTTTCTGGTTGATTTCTTGATCTAATGTCCTTCAACAACAGTCAAGTGGTCCTAAGTCAATCGATTTAAGGACCAATAGAATATTATATTGCAAGGAGAGTTTGTAAAGTTATGCATATATGCACAACTTTCAAAAGGGGATTTGTAAAGGTGTGCATATTTGCACGGCTATGATAGGTGTTATACTTGACGCAAGAAGGGATACTTGAATTCAACGTTCAAGCACAAGTGAGCACTTGTTATTTTCATCAAATGAGTCACTTTTAAAACACGCATGCATTGCATATCTTGCGGTTTATGTGTTGCATTTGTTCTTATATATTTGTTCACCAGTTATATTCTGAAGAGAGTCCATTCTGATGTGAAAGTTATATTGGTTCTATGTTGGCATGTTCCATTCACAGATGATGGGGCACATTGATTGTGTCAATGCATTTCGATGGATTTATACTTTGGGTCACGTGATGGGGTTGTCAACTACCTTGGTAAGTGCATTTTGGTGTATTTTTTAAACTTTGTCCATTATTGCCTAGTCAAATTGGGTGATTAGGATCAAACGAATAGATCATGAATATCATCTCTTGCATTCATTTGAGTAAAAAAAAAAATATAATTATGGTGATATTTTTATCATGGCAACAGTTTTGACGTGCCCTAACATGTTTCTTTTGAATTGAACTGATGTAACGAAATAACACCTTAGGAATCGTCTACATTTTTCCTATGCATGCTTGGTCCATTTCTGAATAACTTGGTGGTGACTTGTAAATCCACACACATTGTCCTTTTTTCCAAGGATATTACAAGTAATAATTGAGAAATAAAATCACATTTTGGGAAACGAAAATAAACTAATTCCCCAAACTTTGTCCATTAAATTGTTATTTCTACATTTAAGTCAAAATAAAATAATCATAGATAGCTTACTAGATAAAGTCATGTTACCATTAACTCCATTTAGTAAAAAAGAAATAACACCTTACATAGATACGAGTTCTGTTCATAAACTACAAACAAATGTGTAAGTGTTCATCTAGACTTCTCCATAGCCGATTCAAACAAAAAACGAGTCAGCGACTAAACTTAGAGAAGTTAGGAGGCTTTCTTTTTTTTTTTTTTTTTTCTCTTGTGTATTGCATGTGCATGAGTGTTCGTTTTGGCAACTTTCCTAGCTTATGTTATTCTTCTAGATGGAGAAAGAATTTACATGAAACAGCAGTGAATCAAATCAAACAAGATCATCTGCAGTTGTGGTGGTGTCTATAAGAGGTTGATGAAGAAGACCAAGTGCTGAATCTGCTAAAATAGGCAGCCCAGGTGAATCCAGATCTATTCCATCTATTTCCCCATTTTCAGCTAGTGCTTTTTCTAAAGAAGCCTTTGCAACTTTAATGATGTAGATGATCATGATCACTGTAAACACAAAACAAAAACAAAATGTCATCAGTCATATTTAATAGCCTGTTAAATTAAGTAATCATCAACTTTAATTTACCTGATATCATAAGCCCAGAAGCTATAAATATCTGCAATTAAAAAAAAAAAAAAAAATAGATGTTAAGCCCTAACTTTTTACAAATTTGCCCTTATTGCACAAAGGTCAAAAGAGAAATTAATCATACCCAACGGGTTTTTGATATCTCGTGCCAGCCATGTGTTACATCAGAAAGGTCCTTGAGAGTTGTTCCAATGTATACAAACACAAATGTGATTGGCTGCAACCAGCAATCAAATAAAGTCAACAACTGGAAAACTAAGTATAAAGCATCCTAACAAAATAGAAAAAAGTCAAAAAAAAAAAAACATACCATCATCCCCAGCCAAGTGGCCAACATATACTCCCACAATCGAACCGGAGTAACAGATAACAGGTAATTCAACACATTAAATGGAAGCAAGGGAACAAAGCGAAGTAGCAAAACAATCTGTGAAACAAATGATTAAATACCATTAGATACTTAAAAAGTATAAATGGAAATAAAATAAGTTGGTTGATGTATCATACCTTGAAGCCAGATCTCTGTATTGCAATAGCAATGGCCTGGAACTTGGGATATTTCTTTAACTTAGAAATCACATAAGACCGTCCTATCTGCATCATATAAAATACCAAATGAAAAAATAAAATAAGATATATATCAATGCATGTCATATCAAATATTCAAAAAACATACTGTTTTGCCAACAAGGAAAGCAGCAGTTGCACCAAGAGTCGCACCAATTGAATCAGCAACAAATCCTAGTGGCAATCCAAAAAGATATCCCCCTCCAAGCTGAAGCATATGTTAGATAAAAACACATGAGTACACATTCACAGTTTACAATCAAAGTGCAAACAGCAAATAAGTTCCAAGTTCTCACCGTAAGCACCGAGGCGGGAACAGCAAATACTGTTAGAGGGATATAAGCAAGTGCACTACAAAATTGAGAGGGAAACTTTGATATGAAAATAGTTGATAAATTCATGGAATGGAACTCAATAGAAAAGAATGTCTAAACAGTAAATAGTGAGATACATTGGAAGCAAGAAATGCCTTACAGAACAAGTGGACCCCAAGGACCCAACTCTTCCTTAATCCACAGCAAGAAATTCTTCAAAATCTGCAGAAACGCATTAAAGAAACACCAACATCAACATCAAAATTAAGAGAGTATATAAGCTGCAATACAAGTACTAGGCATAAACTCAATGAACACTTTTGGCAAGCCCAAATTAAACATGACATAAGGATAAAGAACACATAGCATGTTCAAGGAAAGTGATCAGTACAACGACCATAGTTGCTCACTCTAAATAGATTAAAAAAAAAATGCATTTGCTTCTCATTGCTCTTTTGTCCTATTTCGTTACAGAAAAATAAAGAAAACAAGTGTAAATTTCTTATATTCTAGGAATTCAAGTCGGAATCGAAGCTCATTTAGTTCAAACTTTAACTGCTTTTGATCCATAACCATTGAATTTCAGTAGTCTATTTCACCCAATTTATTCTCCAAACCCTGGTATTCACAAGCAATAAACCTTTCGGAAAAAAGAGTTTTCTATTGGTCTGAACTTAACCATATACAATGTTGTAAACAGCTAAAGCAATTAAGTAGGTACCGAGAAAAGTATCTAGAGCATAACCTTTTCGACCGGGAGAGAGTAACATGCAAATGCGAAGACAGAGAAAAGAACAAGAAATAGAAAGGCGCGGGCGGCGGACGACCATGTAAAGGCGAACGAAACCTTCATCTTCATGGACGATAATAACCGGCGACGCCACGGCCGGGAATCCTCGTCGTCTTCGTTTCCGGTCAGGTCTTGCTTTAACGACGACCTTGCTCTCAATCCCACTGCGTTCGCCAGATTTATTGAATTCACAAAGGAACTAATTGTACATATCTTTGCTCAAATTCGCAATTTTCAGTGACCGTAAACCGAAGATCATTCAATTCTCCCGAAATAAAGATGAATCACAGAGATCTCGGTAAGAATATCGAGTGAAGATAATAGAACTAAGTCGCCGGCGATCGGGATTCAGATTTCTCCCAAATCTAGGCTTCTGTGTCAAGTAAATTGTACACTTGCTTCCGGTGGATCCCACCCACCTAAAACCTCAGCAACGCGGAGTCGGTCCAGAGAGGACGATTGGGAAAGTGTACATTGCCACGTCATCGTGGGCCTGACCCGCAAATATTAAATGGGCTTGTTTGTCAACAGGCGGCAGGCCTATGGATATATTTTTTTAAAGTGGTAAATTCAACTCATATATTGATGATTAAATTTACCAACAAAGAATTAAAATACGTAAAATAAAAATACTAATAATTATGACAACAATAGTCAACCTAGTTGAAAGCTGTTTAAAATATATTAAAAAGTCCATAGCATCTTAAACATTTGTTATTCACTAAAACTATGACATTTGGAGCTAATATATATTCCAAAGACTTTCAATTATCAAATAATAATCATTTATCTTCCTAAATTGGTTCGTGAAATTCACGAGTAGGTCTAGCTCATTTAATTTTATCATACGGTATGTTACAAATTAATTAATATATTCGCAAGTATTGTATCTTTTTGTGAGTAGTTGTTTAGCACAACCTTATGCTAGATGAAACTAGTATAGGGTATATTTAGAAAAAAATTTATATTTTAACAATATATTCGATTAAACCCTAAGGTGGCGTTTGGTTCACAGAAAGTTTTTAAAGGAATTGGAATCTGTCAAGGAATTGGAATCTGTCAGGAATTGGAATCCAATTCCATATTGTGTTTGGTTGGCAGGAAAGGAATTGGAATCCAATTCCATATATGTTTGGTTGGCAGGAAATGGAATTGGAATCCATGTAATATGACTGATGTACCCTTCTTATTTTTGCTTAATTAGATAATTGTTGGTAATAGGTGGTGGTGGTGGATGGCGGCAGCAGCGGTGGTGATGCCGGTGGCAGTGGTGATGGGTGGTGGCGGCGGTGGTGATGGTGGGTGGTGGTGGATGACGGTGGTGGTGGTGGGTGACGGCGGTGGTGGTAGTGGTGGCGATGGTGGCGTGTAGCGGCGGGTGGTGGTGGGTGGTGGGTGACGGTGGTGGTGGCGGTGGGTAGCGGCAATGGGTGACGATAGTGGGTGGTGGTGGTGGGTAACGGTGGTGGTGGTGGTGGCGGGTAGTGGTGGTGGTGGTGGATGGCGGAGGTGGTGGTGGATGACGGTGATGGTGGTGGTGGCGGTGGGTAGCGGCAATGGGTGACGATAATGGGTGGTGGTGGTGGTGGGTAACGGTGGTGGTGGGTGGTGGTGGTGGATGACGGTGGTGGTGGTGGTGGCGGTGGGTAGCGACAATAGGTGACGATAGTGGGTGGTGGTGGTGGTGGCGGGTGGTGGTGGTGGATGGCGGTGGGTAGCGGCAATGGGTGACGATAGTGGGTGGTGGTGGTGGGTAACGGTGGTGGTGGTGGTGGTGGCGGGTAGTGGTGGTGGTGGATGGTGGTGATAGCGACAGATGGTGGGTGACGGTGGTAGGTGGTGGCAACGGTGATGGGGGGTGGCGGTGGTGGGTGGTGGTAGATGGTGGTGGTGGGTGGCGGCGGCGATGGGTGGTGGTGGTGGTGGTGGGTGGTGGTAGAGGGTTTCTACATGAAAGTTAATATAAGGGTATGATGGTAATTTTGCAAATTCCATCATCCAAGGAATTGAATTCCTTCCACATACCTAAGGAATTTCAATTCCTTCATTTTAATGGAATTGGATTTAATTCCATCAACCAAAACTTGAACCAAACGCAGCATTTCGAGGGAATTGGATTCCAATTCCTTCGAATTCCTTCGAATTCCAGTGAACCAAACGCCACCTAATTATTCATTTTTATTCAATTAAGTCTAACATTTAGGACGTGTTCTACGTGCAGTTTTTTTGTAACGCCCCAGTTCCAAGATTATAAAATTTTATTTATTATCAAGGTTCCAACAAAATCTTTATTTCAAAAAGTAAAAATGTTCAACATATTTATCAAACCAACAGCGGAATATTTGAAAATCATAACATAGTTCATTAAAATAAATCTCTTGTATGCGATGCATTGCCGTCAAGCCTTGCCCTTCCCTTTGTCATTTGTAACACATGAAATGTTATAAAATCAACGGGTAAGCTTAAAGCTTAGTGAGTCCACAAATTACCATACATGCCCACATATTAAACAACCCGTCCTCGAGAACGACCCGACCCTACCCGCCATACAACAGCTATGGGCGTCCACCATACAACAGCTATGGACACGGGAAGGTTTTACCCATCATACAACAGCTATGGGTTCCCGGTTATGGCCCAACTCATCATACAACAGCTATGGGACAAGACAATACTCCAACTCGCCATACAACAGCTACGAGGGGACACGCATCAGTACTGAGCCCAACAACAAATAATCACAGATATAGAGCAAATCATATAACTGTAAATAACATACAATATGCCTAACATGCAACATCATATAGTAAGGTGAGGATACTCACCTGATTCGTAACCGTGTAGATATTCTCTAATATCCAACTTAGCTCGTCCACACACCTAAATCCCACATACACAACATGTCAAGCATTGACCAAACTCCTATAGACTTACCTAAAGGTCAGATCCAACTTTGGTAACCAACATTGGTCGAAAATAAGCTTTTGGGTCAAACAGCCGCTCGCCGCGGCGCGACCTTTCTCTTACGCGTCGCGGACTATAATTACACTTACGGGGTTTTACTCGAACCCGCGTCGCCGACATAGCCTATCCGCGTCGCGGACTCGCAATAGTCTGAAATCCTTTTTTTGCTCTTAACCAGTACAGCCATCGATTAGGGTTCCTCTCTACACTCTTCCGGGGATCAGAAACTACCCTAAGGTCACTCTCTTATGGACATGCAAGTCCATACATGTCCATGGTCCAAACCCTAAGTGTTACAAGTCATCTAAGGCTACAAACCAATGGGTAACACCGTATGACGAGATGAAAATGAAAAGTCAGAAAAGTAAATCTCCTTACATTACTTCTAAAAACGGAGTGATGCCCACGATCCGTTACAAGCCTTCTCTCGCGTTGGATCTACTTCTTCTAATCTCCAAAAACCTTCAAAGCCTTGAAACCGAAGAGCCTCTGCTGAAACCAGTCGACTCTACTCTAGGAAACTTCCAAAAACACGAACCCTAGGGCTGGGACCCTTTATATAGGCGTTTAAATCTGAATTAGGGTTTTTCATGACTGCGCCGCGCCGCGCCGCGCCGCGGATTCTCCCAAGTCGCGCCGCGCGTACAAAATCATTCGCAAATCTAGATCCTTCCCGAGCCGCACCGCGGATCCGTCCGGGCTGCGCCTTGGCGGAACGGGTCTTATATTTTTAGAGTCTTTTTGGAGCTTTTAGTTTTATGCTTTTAAGAAAAACTCGGAAAAAACAATTTTCTTCGGCAGCAAAAGTTTTTAACTTTTATTTTAAATAAAAAGCTCTAAATATAAAAGTAACTTCAATTAGCCTTTCAGAGCTTTTAGTTTTTAATTTTTATATTATTTTACACTTTTAAAAATATAACAAGTACTTTTACCGAATATTTCTATACAAATAAAAGATATAACTATCAGCTACAAACTTACATCTACTAACTATCGACTAGTTTTGTAAAATACGCCTTTAATAAATAAATATGAATCGACTCGTGTCATTGAATCTAACATTGTTTGTCAATTAAGTAAATAAAGTCAAATTTGTTAAACTTGTACAATCGATCTTGTTGATAACTCTAATTGTTCATTACATCTGCTACTAATCTTCCAAGTTTGGAAAGACGTCTTTGCATAAGTTTACGGATAGTCTGGTTGGTCTAAAAATTCAACAAAAACTTTATGTAACTAACTACTAGAATTTAATATCCAAAAGAATCTAAACTTGTGTCAAAGAGACGAGCATTTGTTATCTTTTCAATGGCAGATTTAAAATTTTCAGAATAATCCTTATTCTTCATAAATATATTGTCTTACCTATCATAGAATTATAGAATAAACATGTAATTGATCCAAACTATGTGATTTAACCATATAGTGGTTTTTAGTTTTTTTAATAGACAAGCAGTCGTTTCTATAACGCTCATTTATGTAACTTCACATAAAACTATAACGAGAGTTACTAATCAATCTTATAGGTGGTAAGAAAACCCAAGAATCTAGTTCCAAGATTCATGGATGTGCTCACTCATCGATATACTTACATATATACTAAACGATATATATGTGAAAAAAAAAAAGAATTAAACTAATTGCGTGTTATGAATAAATCCAACTTCGAATTCAACGTGAAGTTCTTAAAACATAATCGTAGAGTTATTAGCATAAAACGCCAATTTCATAAATTCAAATCGTTTAACAAAAGTTATTTATATATTCCATGTCGTTCTGTCATTGAAAAATTCTTAACTTAATATTTTTTTTGTATATGCATATGTGTTTATGAGTTGATAGGAGGTGTATATATTCTCATGCTCCTTGCCTGCCAAAGTTTAAAAGCTTTAACTTTCACACCTAAAAAAATAATGAGGAGAATAACATTTTAGAACTATGGGTTAAAAGTTTAAAAAAGGTAACTTTTGAACCTAAATCATATTCTTGATTCATAAGTGGAATGGTTTGAAATTAATTGCAATTAATTATGGGAAACTTTGTAAAGGAAAAATATTAAACGATATCACAAGAGACCTCCATTAACAAAAGTAGCAAAGAGTCCACTTTCGAGTTGACCATACTATTTATGTACTCCTCTTGTATTAGAGGTTGTTCTCTTGTTTATTAAATATGGGATAATTACTTGATTATCAAACTGGCGGTGTCATATTATCGAACGATAATATTTTAGAATTTTATCATAAAGTAATCATCATTTTTATATAATAGATTTTGCAGAATTATGTTTTCGTTTTGCCAGATTACTTTTTAACTGGTCCTAATTATTAGAATTTGGTTAAAGATATAGGTTTTCTAGCTATGAGTACCATTTATAAAGCAATTTTGATAAATAAAAAAATCATCATATATATATCTATGTTAAAAGAAGATCGGTAATTTATGTTAAATGTCAAATAATGATCAAAATTTACTTATACAACACATTTATCGTGAATGTCTTGTTATATTTGAGTAGCAGATGATTATTATATTGAACATAGTTTTTATAAACATTTAATAACATTTGACCTTGTTATATTTAATATTACTTTTATGACATTTTAAATTATTCGCATTCTTCAATCAGATTAATATCTTGCAGAGAGGCTCGTTAAATTATCTCTTACATGCACATCAAGTGAGCTTAAGTTACATTGCAACCCTAGAAGAAAAAAACTTTAATAAAAACATAAACAGTGTTTTTTTACATCCAAAAATTTTGAAGAATTTGATTTGTTTGATATTTTAATAAAGTTTTCCACTATAGAATATTTCTAATAAGATAAAAAAGTTCGAAAAAGAAAATAATTATATACCAAAACCAAAATTACTAATATTCACAATTATTGTCAAAATTGAGTAATTACAGCCCCTAAATAAGCTATTTAATGTTTTTTAATAATTCAAAATACAAAGGATTGGTATTTTTTTGGTTAAGAAACTATAAAGTATAAACCAAACATTATTAATTAAGGTATACACTATACATGCACACAAGGAACCTTCTCTGCAACTTTTTAAGTTCCCATGTAACTGCTTTCCACTATAAAATAAACCATGTCAGTGTGTGAGTTCAACCATTCAAATCTTCTCCGGCGATATATAGTTAGCCACCACCACAAAAGGCAGTAATGATGATGATGTGCCGACAACCTCATGCATCCTTATTGCAAATACCCATCAACTTGTCGCTGCTCCGGCGACGTCCACAAAAGGAAAAAGTTGTGGTGGTGATGGGCCCCACCGGCACCGGAAAGTCAAGACTCGCCGTTGACCTTGCCGGTCGCTATCCGGCCGAGATTATAAACTCCGATAAAATGCAAGTCTACGAAGGTTTAGACATCGTCACCAACAAAATCACTGATGAAGAATGCGACGGCGTGCCTCATCACCTCATTGGAATCGTGGATCCCGACGCGGATTTCACCTCCTCTGACTTCGTCAGCACCTCATCAGTCGCAATGAAATCCATCGTCGGTCGAAATAAGCTCCCTATTATCGCTGGAGGGTCGAATTCGTTCATAGAAGCATTGGTGGATGACCGGAATTACGAGTTCCAGTCGAGATACGACGTTTGTTTCTTGTGGGTTGACGTTGCGATGCCAGTGCTCCAGCAAATTGTTTCAGACCGAGTCAACCGTATGGTGGCTGCCGGGATGGTGGATGAAGTTAGAAAATTGTTTAACCCAAATTCCGATTACTCAAAAGGAATCCGGCGAGCCATCGGAGTGCCGGAATTCGACAGTTTTTTTCGCTCCGAATACTCGTCTTCTACAGACGAAAAAATTCGATCAAAATTATTAGAATCCGCCATTAACGAAACAAAGATTAACACATGCAAACTCGCATGCCGGCAATTGAGAAAAATTCATCGGCTAAAAAACATCAAAGGGTGGAAAATTCACCGGCTGGACGCCACCAAAGCCTTCCAACAAACCGGTAGAGACGCCGACGATGCATGGGGGGAGCTGGTGGCGGGACCGGGATCCGCCATTGTCAACCAGTTCATTCACAACTTTGACCATTCACGGATTTTCACTACCGCCACATCAGACGGCGGCAGCAGGGTCATCAGAGAATTTGAACGAGGAACTGAGGTGGCTACAGTGTGTCGCTAGGTTGAAAAAAACAAATTATTCCGTGAACAATTTGCACAAATTATATTATTTTGGGCTTTTCGGGTTTTGCCCTCGAATACACTTCACAAGTATTAGTGTGAAGTACCGTACAATACGGCTTATGCACGATTTGGAAGTGAAATGGCTGAAATGTCCCTGTAGAGTAGGAATAATAATAATTGGGTGAAATTATTTAAATTTGTATGACAGTGTATGTATGATCTGTAAATTTAATGTATAAAAAACACAATGCAATGAATCTATACTACTGTACGGCCACTGTTTGCTCCTTGTAGTGTCGATAGGAAAGTGGCATTTAATTAGACATATTAAACTGTCTACACACGCTTTTATGCCATAACCTTGTATAACAAATTATAATTAAAGTAATGCACTGGTGAAGGAACAAAGTGCAAGTAGTTTGGATCAAAAGAGGTATAAATAGGGTATAAATACTTATTATGGAGGGTTGGCCAGTCAAGATTTTTTTTCGTGGCTAAGATGCTCTACCATTTTCTTTTCTTACTAGAAAACAAAAGGAAAATAAAATTTGTTAAAGTGTTAATCATAAGTTTAACACCTTTCTTGAAAAGTGAATGCCAAAGATATTGGTCCCGATAATCATATTTTTAAGGGGATAATGTTATATTGAAAGAATGACTGACAAATTACAATGGTAATCAAATATTATTTATGTTTAACAAATATCATTGACATTTTTTATGTTCAAAAAATACCAACGATGATGTTCATATAATACAATCTAACTTATCATGTTGTCCAAAATCGATATTGTGGTCACTGGATATAGCACGACAACCGTCGAGTTGGCAAATATCTTGCTTACTTGTGATATGTATTGATTACTTGGCAAGTTGGTAATGTTGACTCTTCTTGCACCACTTGTGCCTCCAACCGCAAGGTTTGTATATTATATATATCCTCTTGTTCTAATTTTGTCAAGTTATATGTAGTGGGTGCTGAATTCGATTATATGAGATAGTAATGACACTCTTGGAATCATAATACATCGGTATTTGAAGCATTCGATAGTCGTAGTCCATTAGTTGGGATTTCATCTAAAGAACTTGTGAGCAACAACTATAAACAACTACATATTAAGCTTCGACACTGGATAACAATATACCATTATACTTATATGATGACCAACTAACCAATCTTTCACCAATTAATTAGCAATACACATTTCTACTTCTTTAAACACTTGCGTCTGCAAAAACTTGCAAACTGAAGTTGTTTCCAGTACCAAATACCCAATGTATTTCTTCCTTTTAGATATTTAAAAAATTTCTTGACACCGGTTAGATGTAAGCACTAGTTCGGTTCAATATTCAATTCTTATTTTTTTGTAATTATGTTTTCATACTTTCAGTAAGCACTAGTTCAGTATGGTTTTAGTACTTTTCCCATTCCTATTTTAATTAAACATATTTTTCTGAAACGGATCGACACTAAATCGGTATCGTACCCTATACTTCAGTTCGATATTTGGTTCTTATTTTTTTTGCCATTTCGGTTTCAATATTTTTGGATAGATCTGGTTCAATTCGGTTCCAGTACCTAGCTTACCCCTAGTCATATGTGATATCTTTGGGTTGGCATGGTATCTAGCACATGAACATACAGGAAACATAATATTTGGTCGACTAGCAGGGGATATATAAGGTAAACAATCATTTATGTATAAATCTTTTGATCAACAATTTTTTCCGGTTGGATCAGAAGTCATATTCTATCCAAAAGCCATTAGAATCTTTGTTGAGGTCTCAGTTGTGTATTTTTCTTGATACATGAAAATGGTTCGTGGTATTTGATTTGGAGATCCAAAAAGAAACTGATTTATCTGTTCATGCTTTTTTTTAAAATTATTTTTCATGAGTCTCACACACCTTTGTTTGATTAGTCGAAACAAAAATAAATTTTTCCATATAAATATATGTTTGTCATTGGATCTCGAGAAAAGGGTGGGATCAAGGACACCACAGTTGAACCCTGAGTCGATAAGAAACGTCGAAATAGCTTCAAACCAAGCTCCCGAGTTCTCGCTTCAAACCAAACACAACTTTCTCCGGTTGAAAGCAGTAATTTGGAAATTCGAGATCTACAAACCCCAAAGGTTGTTTTAGGTATACCTTTTTTTTCAATTCTACATTGATAAATGCACATTTTTACATCCATTTTATATATTTTGACATTATTGTGTGTCGCATCAGAAAAATATGTATAGTCTTAAGCCTAGCTACTAAAGCAAAAGTCTTGTCATAGTCAAAACCTTTCCGTTGATGATACCCTTTAGCTACCAGACTTTATTTATGATGACTACACCGAAATTATCAAGCTTGTTTCAATATACCGATTGAGTTCTAATAATGGTTTTTACATTAGTATTGTTTTGAATAAGTATGCCTCATGCAAAGAGGCATATATATCATTGATTTGTCTCCCCGTGGATCGACCTTGCTAAGATTGTAATACTTTTAATGCAACATAAGGCCCTCTGGTGTAAGAACCCGCGAAAAAGTCAAAAAGGGTAAAATCATCATTTGTCACGTTGTACGATTATTACGTGTAATAATATGTATTAATATAATGAGAAATAAAAGGTTATATGAAATTTGGAGTTTTGACGCGTGAATAGTGAAATTTGACCAAAAAGGGCAAATTGGTCATTTGACATGAAAAATGACCAAAATGTCAAGAAAATGTCAAGTTAGTAGTTATTAGAACATTCCTTGCAAGATTTATGGTTTTAGGATCATTTTGGAAAGAAATATGAAGATTTGGGGACTAAAAATGTAACTAGTTTATTAACTAAATATATATAGTAAATGTTAGTTATTTCCTTCATTATGCAAGGAAAATAAAAGAAATTCTCCAGAGAGTTCTAGAGGGCACGAGAGGCAGCAAGAGAGAGCAAGGAAGAAGAAGAGATCAAAGGAATTGTCAAGGAAAATCAAGAGAAGAATTGGAATTGGTGATTCCATAGTTGAAGAGGTAAGAAATTCCTTTGTTTTAACATAGTTTTTGGGTATATTCTTCATTTGGTCTTTGGATGGAATTGGAACTGCAATTGCAGTTATAAATCATGTGGGTTAAGTAACTAATGCTTCCAATAAGCCATTAGTTAAGAACTTAACTCAAAAACATGGAAGTAGGTTGTTATAATTGAGAATTTTCAAGTTTGGTCAAGAACTTCAATTCTTGTATATGATGGATCCAATCGATTTTTATAGCTTAAAACCTGTTATTAGTCAAGGGTTTTAGTCCTAGAACAAACCCCATACGATTAAGGACTGAAAGAAGGGCTTAATGGGTGAAAACTGCGTGCTACAGTGCATAAATCGCGACTGAACAGGCCACTGCCCAGGCGCCAGGCGCAGTGCGCCCAGGACCAGGGCGGGGTGTGCCCAGGCGCAGTGCGCCCCAAGCCAGGCGCAGTGCGCCTCCTGACAGGGACCAAAAATGTTAAAAATTTCAATTATTTCAAACGCTAGAAACTATAGCTAGACACGTCTGATTGACCTGAAATTTTAGACATAACCCTAACATGGTATAAGAACATGTCGGGAATGGTCAAATTCGTAATTCGACCTTGCGGAAAAGTCACTGTAGCGGCAGTGGCGAAAAGTACTATTCACGTTAAAAACTTGATTTTGGAATTTGAGCTAGACTTGTCCAATGAACTCCAAATTTGAAACACAAGTCTAATATAGTCTAAGATTTCATACAAAAGAGTCGGAACTGAAATACGACCCCTCGGGGGTACTGTAGCGATATACGCGTATTTCGGAGAAAAACCGTAAAATGAGTTATAAATGGTTATACATTTATTATAACCTATAGCTATGTTATATGAGACCTTAGCATTATAGAGTTAATTATATTGAGTATTTATATATACAATTTGTATAGGTGGTGCTTCAAACGTTGTTGAGCACGGGAAGGGAAAAGCCGTACGAGAAGCTTAGTAAACCGTAGTAAAAATCAAGGTGAGTTTTATGAGGATTTCTATAGTACATATAAAAATGTTATTTTCAGAAAAGTATGATTTCCAATGTTTATAAATACTAAAGTTTGGAAAATAGTTTTGAATGAAGCTCTATACAAGGGCTTAGTGTTTTAAGCATATTTTAAAGTATGATTTGCAAAGTATTTTGAAAGAAGTTCCTTATGGGAAGTAAGATGTCAAAAGCAGTTTTTGAAAGTATTTTTAGTAAAGAGTCATAAAATGTTTGAGTAAGAATTGTTTACAAATTGTGTCCCATTTTGACCAATTTGAGATGAAGTGAAGTAAGAATTAAAGAAGTATGAGCCAGTTGTCCGGACTAGGATCACCCACATAATCGGGAGATCAGAAGACACTACTGGGATGGTACCTCCTGTCGCGAAGTAGTTGTCTAGCTTAGTATACCATTGTGCTTGAATTCGTTCCAAGTCACAAAGGGGAGACAGAATGAGCAAACCGAGTGGGCAGATCTATTCTGTCCCACGAGGGGAGCTAGTTGAATGAATTAATTAACTTAATTCATAAGTTTCAGTTGGTCACGAGAAAATGAGAAAGAAAGTAGATTTATGAAAGAAAGTTTTTTTTAAAGTTTGAAAGTAAAGAAGAAGAAGTTATTTTGAGATTTATGAAATAAATCAGTTTTTAGCAATGTACTTTTGATATTTCAAGTTTTGAATAGACAAGTTTTGGGTCTAAACCCATATTACTCACGAGACTTTATGTCTCACGTATACTATGTTTTTGAAATGCTATGTACTTAGGTGAAGGGAGCGAGAGATGCAGTTGGGACCGTTATTGTACACTGTAAGTTTAAATTATGGTTATCTGTATTGAGTCTGGAATACCCCTTGAGTCTAAGTTTGTAAAATAAAACAAAAATTTAAGTGGCTATTTTATACTCACAAGTTGTAAAATATGTTTGTAAACTGTATTTGTTTATTAAATATGGTTTGAGAAAAAGGGGTGTTACATCTGGTGTGCCCGACATCGGGGTGGTGCGACGAGGGCGACGAGTGCGGTGAACACCGCCCCGCCCTTGTGACGTCGCGTTTTCTCATGCCCGCGCGAGTTCCAGACGTCGTGCGACGTCTTGTGATTAATTTATTTTGACCTTTGTAAAACGGCTACTTTCATTAAAAAATTTATTTAAATTTTCAAAAACCCCTATATACATTCACATCTCACACATTTCTCACATACACATCAATACACACACATTTCTCACATACACATCAATACACACACATTTTCAAATGGCTGGTGTGGGAAATGGAAACGGTACGGGAAATGGAAACCGTGCTCGACACTCCTCAACAAGAAGAGGCAGCGTTAGCGAGGGCCTGACTCATCCAAACTGAAGACCCCGATGTGAGGAGTCACGCTCACGGTTTCTAGCAACGTGTTGCGGATTCGTTTCACACAATTTTGGCCGTAAATGAATATATGAGTAAAGATCATATTTGCTTCAAATGGAGGAATTTGTCATTCAAAGTGTATAACTTTGAACAAGTTATGAAAGCGAACCGCCACGAGAGGGTCACCGACGAGCAGATCCTTTCCCAATCCTTGGAAGAGTATCGGGCGATGTACGACAACGATTTCACGCATATGGATGTGTGGAATGTGTTGAAAAATGAACCTCGATTTCACGGATATCATGTCTAGGATTTTAATTATCGTATTTTGTGTTTTAATTATCGTATTTTGTGTTTTAATTTATCGTATTTTGTGGTTTTAATGAAGTATTTTATTTTGAAGAAGTATTTTATATTTTAGTTTATGAAATTATTTGTTGTGTTTTTATTTTATTTTTAATATAGTTTTTAAATTAAAAAGTGAGAGGTAGTGAGAGGTGACCATTTCCGGGGGTAATGCGAGGAGAGAGAAATGCTGACTGGATGCTGAGGTGGCAGGCAAAAAGTGAGTTCAGGAGAGAGATGACACCTGATAGCCTAACAGTGATTACTTGGTATACCTTTACCCCTTTCATTTGTTATGTTTGCCAAGCCTAATATGGTTATAAACCCTACTTTAGCTATTACAATTCATTTTGAAGTGTAAGTATGTCTTAATTTCTATCTATTATTTGTTATTCTCAACAACCAACACCCATAAAAATCAGTGAGCATGATTCACACCATGAACATGAAAGGAGAGCGTAATTAAGGTCAAATATGTGATTTGCCCACAAGATTCTCACACATAAATTTCTTTATGTATCTCTCTTTTTTGCTAACCCAATGATTAGAGGATTTATGGCTTTGACGAGCTTCCCACTAGTATTATATGGTTGTATACCTCTAATTTTGGATCTAAACAAAGATGATGATTATAGGGGGAAAATGAAGGTTTTGCGGTTGTGGGGACAACATTTGAATCCTTAATACTTGATCCTAGCCTCCGATTTGTTGTGATAGATTAGCCAGTAAAGGGATAGTGAGAGGGAGGGTTGTGTTGTGGGCGATGATGGGGACAATAGGGTGTTTTGAAGGGGGGGGGGGGATGATGGGGAGGCTTAGATCGAGGTCTACGAAAACAGTAGAGAAATTATATTGTACAACAAATAGTGGGGTGGATGGTATTATCAATTGTTGATGGTGGTTTTGGGATGAAACGATGGGTGTAGGTTTGGAGACAATACTCCAACAATCATGCCATTATGGGAATGTTTCGATGATAAAAGTAATAGTATAATATTAATGATAAATGATAAAACCAATATGAATGGCATAATGGTCATTTCATAAAGACTAAAAGAATTATAGCTAACATTGTTAGTTTTAAGGTCCAAAACCACAACAAATTTAGTAATGTATAATTATGTTTCTTACAACAAATTTTATTTTTGAAACATACTAAAACAGAACAACATATAGACCACTTTTACGATTCAATCTAAATATAAAATCAGTACACAATACATACATATATGTGTGTGGGTGTGGGTGTGTGTGTGTGTGTATATATATATATATATATATATATATATATATATATATATATATATATATATATATATATATATATATATATATATATATATATATATGTGTGTGTGTGTGTGTGTGTGTGTGAGGGAGAGTGAGAGAGAGAGAGAGTTCATTTGAGAACACAACTTTTTGTGAGGACAGTAGCCAGTTACACATTTTATAGAAGACATAAAAAAGAGGAGGTGACATTTTTGTAATTATGCAGAAATTTCAAAAAAGACATTGTGGCATTTTTTGTAATTATATCAACGTTTATATACACTGATCCATTTATATGCGGTGGTATTTCCGTGATTATATCAACATGTATATGTATTGATGCATTTATATGGATACGTTGACGCATTCATGAAAAAACTTAGTTTTTTATATCAACATGTTTATCGTTTAATAGAGCATAAAAAATTATAAATGTTTTTTATATTTGTTTACATTTGTTGAATAAAATAAGGTCAATATGTATTAATGCATATACATGCATTGATGCATTCATAAAAAAATTAGTTTTTATCAACATGTTTATTATTTAATAAAACATTAAAAAGGTATAAATATCAATATGCATCATTGCATTTATGCTTTCATATGGATGACTTAATGATGTCAACACTAGTACGAATGAAAATATGATGACATCAGTGGCAAATATGCTGAAGTGATCCGACAAGTCGAAATTAGCAAAATCCACACACAATATATGTCTCATCGTAACAAACTGTCCATTAGTTATTTAAATTACATAGGCATCATCTAAACATTTGAGTGATATGGCAAAGTGTTTAAAAAATTCATGTGATACAAAGGAATAGGTGGCACCCGAATCAAAAAGTACATGTGTTGGTACAGAGTTCACAAGCAATGTACCTCTCATTAGTTTCCTCGAAGTCATTTGAAACGCCCTTCCCTTTACCTTCGAATGTTCCATCTTCTTGTTAGCGGTTGAGATTAACATCTCGGTTTTGACCACACTTGTAACATTCATTTGACCCTTTTCTACATTCTCCACCATGACGCTTTCCATATTTCTTGCACTATTTTATATAATATTTCTTTGAGTAACTTAAAGAGAAACAAATTTTTTTGTTTGAGCCTGATGAACCCCCATGCTTCTTTTTATCCTCAAAGGCTTGACATTCTTTTGTCTTATTTAGAAACATGTCTTCCACCCTAGAAGTCACTTATATAACTTCATCAAGAGTAATGGCTTTATTTACTTCCAACGAATAATCACTGGGTAACCTACTAAGGTACCAGTTTACCCGCCCCATCTCCGTAGAGAGAATATCTTCAAGGAACGAGATCATATCCGAGAATTTCTTGGTATATTCGTCTGCAAACATGTTATTTTTCATGGATGGCAAAGAATTCGTTTTATGAGTTTTTCTCGATGCCTAGCCGAACAAAAATTTGGCCTTCAAATGTTTACAAACTCTTCCCATGTAAAGGAAGATATCACTTCATTCCTGAGGGTTCGGTGGAGGGTGTTCCGCCAAGTGAGGGCATCGTCTTTCAACATTTGGAAAGAAAATCTCACTTTCATATCTTTCTCATGATGACAAATTCTAAGGACTTTGCTCTATTTTGGTAACCCGTTGGCTTGTCAATTTTGGGTCTATTTATCTATTAAACTCATTGGGTCTACAAAACATAAAGTCATTGAAAGTACACCCCTCGGATACACCCTGAGAAGTTTGGGGAGGAGGTGGAGAGCAAGAAAATGAGACACTTTGTGGGTTGATGTTTGAGTTCGAGCAACACTCTTGGGTGTTTTACTCCTCGTACTACTTTTTGATGACGCTTGGCATTGGTATCCTAATCATTCATCAATAAGGAGGTTCGTTTCAATATGGTTTTGCAATTGGGTGTCATGTAAAAGCTTTTGGATATTTAAGAGTAAACAGAGGGGGGTTGACATTGTCCCTTGAATTGCCTTCAACACCGAATTGAGGTTGTTGGTTTTAAACAGAAGGCATCCAATTTGGATCTTGATTGTCGTTACATGATCCTTGGCCATTTCTCATTCGCACCATATTGCCATAAAAGTTACAATACTTTAGTATTCCATAAGATGACTATATTCGTTCGAGACCTTGAATGCATTAACATGACAATTCCTTAAATCTTGCAAATTTATGGTTTCAAGCAGCCAATAAAATACAAAGCACACATAAAGCATAATAAGGTATTCTATCTCATGCATTTATATTAATCAATTAACACATATGATTACAATCACTTAAGGCATAGTTTAATCCTATGGCATCCTAACATTCATAATACACAGAGTTTAAGTCTAGGAGTGGAATGATCAAATCCTAATTTGCTTAAACTATGACTCTAATACCAACTTGTAACACCTCATTTTAACAAAAGCTTTTAGTGTTATGGTTGTCATCATTACATGAGTTTAACATATGTGTACAAAAATATGATTAAACTAAAATGATTGTTTTCAGATGCAATTGCATAGGTGTTACCAACATTGTATCAACAAACCATAACTAGCAAGTTCAAATGTACAATATCATAGTATACAAAAAGCACTCCTTCTAAGTTCCCAAAATACTTTTATCATCATCAACAACATTTACACATTTGAACCAAAACCTATAATACATAACATTAAACAAACAACGTAATACTAAAAGTCTCGTGAGTTACATGAGTTTTAAACATAAAAGACATTTATAACATAACACATTTTTTGTTACTTTAGCTATGACTGGCATTAAAGCATGTTGTATTTTTATACTTATGGCCTTAATCATATATTGGTGACACCGAGGTGTCTACCAATATGAAAAGAACTTCATTAGTACACCTTAACATCTTTTCATATTAGGACATTTACCTTGCGAATGGGAGGTACCACCCTAGTAGATTCCTCTACAGGAACATCATGGATCGAGCAATTGTTTTTTCAAAAGAAAGGTTCAATTCATAAACATTATTAAGAATTAGCAAAGCTTATAAACATATTATAGATATAAGACTTTTACATCAAATTGAGTTTTCAAATCATGAAAAGTTGAATAAACATTTTGCCATGTATCCCATTTATGGTAAAAATCCGCATGTACTCACCTTAAATAGTCAGTGAGATCTAACTAGTCCCCACAACTTATTTTACATTCTCTTGAACTTTAACTCTTTTAATACCTATGGAGTTCACTACCATTCATTCATATCAACAAGATGTTAGGGCTAAAAATGTGTAGAGATCTTCTAATCATATGCCTAGATAAGCTAATATCAAGTTTAATACGTTCACAATGTCTAATGACTTGTCTTATACTTGAGACCCTTAACTATCATGATAATATGATGAAATCATTCCATAATGCATAGATGTATTGACCTTATGTTAAACATCATAATATGCCAACATATGGATTTCTTATAAATCCATGAGAAAACTTGTTGATCACTATTAATCATACTTTAAGTATTGCATAACTTCAATGCTAATCTTACTAATTCAAGACCAATCATTATATACTTTATATATTATGTTTTAACAATTTACATTATCTTTAATCATCTACTAAACATGTTAAATCATTTCATAAAATGCTTTCAATCACATGACACACCATTATCTTACATGATGTTTCCATGTTGTGCATAAGCACTTCTATCTTTTTAATCCCATGGTTATTTGCAATTATAAACAAGTTGAGTTCAACAATGTACTAATGCATGCTCTCATATTGATTATCTAATGTTAATTTCATCAAACAATTCAAACCCTAAAAATTAGGGTGCATGTGACATTTTATATAGGATGAAATCAACTCAAATAAAAGCTAGGAATTTATTAAGTACTTTGAGTTTATCACCTTGCACTTAAAAGTCCATCGGAAACACCTTAATGGTCATATGTCTAAGAAAAAAAAACACGTTTAACGATAATATATGTGCAAAAAACAACATAAATGATTAAATATGTAAAAAAAACATAAATGATTAAATGTGTAATGGAATAACGTTTATTACTTTTATAAGTTATTTACTCTTAAAAGTATTAATTTTTATATATCATACGATAACCTAAATAAAATGAAATTGATAAATTAATATGATTTTGTAAAAATAATCTTTTACCGAATTATCACCACTCAATAAGCAACACATATATTTGTATGTTCGTTATAATTTTTATTATAAATTTATAGAATCATTAAACAAAACTTTATTTATTAGTTCAGAAGTTTGTTTAGTAAAATAAAACTTAAAACAAATAAAATACCATACGAGTCCGGTTAAAATAATAAAACTCCATATATTTTTTAAAATAATTAGATAATTTAAGATAAGATTTAGATATACGCAGAATCATTGGGGTGATAAAAAATTAATAAATTATTATTATATATCTTAAAACGTGTTTTGTTCATGATACTTCATAACAAAGTTATATTTTGTTGTAACCTTTTCGATTTTAGCTATCGTTACCTTCTGTTCCTCGTGACGGTTCATTGGTACCAAGCCCCAACACTTTATATTGTGTTCGCTTCATATTCTTATCACCCAACCCCCCTTTTTTTTTTTTTTTTTTTAACACAATATCCACCCCTCTCCTAGGGTTCTAAAACTTTGAATCTGTCAACAGAATTGCGCCATCGAAGGTGTTTATCCTAATCTCAAAACCCTTTTTTCGCGTTTATGGTTTCGTACGCTCTTATTATTCCACTTCTTTGATCAAATTCCATTAGCATTCACAATCTTCATCAACGATCACTCTCCGAAGAATTGGAAAGTAATTTTCTTGGTTTGCGAATAGGAACTTCGTTTTTGTTTTGCGAAATTTAACTAATAGTTTTATATTATCTACTACCCTGCAACAATGTTCTTTTGTGATCATTCGTTGTATGGAAGGTTAAGGCTTGATTTTTTTTCTCAATTGATGGTCGAGTGAGGTTTCTTGTTGTCAAAAAGCTGAATTTTTCGATTTATTTGAACTTTGAATCATTGTTCTACGTGTTTGATTGCTCAGCATTCATCAGTTATTTATTGTGTTCTTCTTTTCCAGGAACCAGTTGACATTGAAAGATGGGTTTCAATTCGGTTTATAGGGCATTACAGGACGTCTTTCCGCAGGTATCCTTTTTCTATAGTCAGTAAACCTCTCATGAACGAGTGATTCCTAAGTTGTAGTATACACTATTTACCATGATACGATTCATTAGAGGCCGGGTAATTACTTATGAATATCAATAGATACAAAAAGTTGATTATCAACTAGTACAATAAAGTTACTTATATATTTCGCAGAATCACATTCAAACGCTTTCTCATGCACTGCAATCAATTATAGTTTATTATTATACAATAGTCATCAATGCATATCCAAACGCCACTTGAAATTTCTCGAGTCCCTTAGATTTATAATATGCGATATACTATCTTTGCAGGTGGATTCTCGTTTATTGAGAGCTGTTGCTATTGAGCACCCTAAGGATGCTGATGTGGCTGTGGAAGTTGTTCTTGTTGAGGTCATCCCTCATCTGTCTGAACATTCACAAACACAATCACAATCACGCACAGTTAATTTGTCCAACAGAAACGAGAAAACACCCACTTATGCTGAAGGTAACACGAATTCTTCATAGAATTATAAGTGTAGGGTTTTTCTTTTGTGTTTGTAGCCTTATATTGTGTGTAAAGGATGTATTTTGAAGTGTATATTTTGATTCAGTGGTTGTAGATGGTGGCAAAACTGGTCAGCTTGAGGCAACTATGAATCCTGTAAATGTGGTTTCATCTTCTTCTAAACAATCAACTGAAGCTGGTCCTTCCACCATTCATGCAAATGCTGAAACTGGCATTGCTGGTAATATGAATATTGTTAGAGATTCACATTCACCTGCTCCTGTTGAGAAATGGGGTCCTTATGATCATCTTGATGGAGGATTAATGGACTTTAGTGGTAAAAATTTTGCACTTCCGAGCGACTTAAGTGAATATAGTTATGCAGTTACTGGGTATATTACAAAACAACCTGGATCTCGGTTTGCAACCATCTCTGAACCCACTCAAGAACTGGATCCTGGTAGTTCCTCAAAAACAATGTCTGAAAACAATAATTTGGTAGTCAAAGAAAGTACAGAGGACAATAATTTGGTTGTTAAAGAAAATACAGAGGACGATAATTTGGTTGTTAAAGAAAATACAGTGGACAATAATTTGGTTGCTACAGAAAATACAGAGGACACTAATTTGGTAGCAAACAAAGAAAATACAGAGGACATTAGTTTGGTAGTCAAAGAATTTATAGAGGATGAATCCATCATGTCCTCTATGCTTACAAGATCTGATCAAGTTTGTAGCACTGAACTTCTTGAAGATATCATTGCAGAGGCTAGGAATGAAAAGGTAATAATAATCATTAGTTTCTTGTGTTCATTCCATTGTTATTAGCAATTATCCTAAATGGTTATTTTATAACATTGGTATTTGAGATTATTTTGCAGCATGTTCTGAAATTGTTTATGGTGCAGAGAACACTGGTGTCAACTATGGATTCAGTTGTTGAACTAATGAGAGAGGTGGAAGATAAAGAGAAAGCTGCTGAAGAAGCTAAAGAGGAAGCCAACCGCGATTGCTCACATATTTTTGCAAAAGTGGATGAACTTAAACTGGCACTTGGGCGTGCAAAAGAAGCAAATGACATGGTTGTTTTTTTTTTTTTTTTTGTTCTTTTTTAAATTCGTTCTTGTAATTAATTACTTGCATGGTTTCTTATATTTTTTTTATTGATATGCAGCATGCTGGAGAGGTATATGCAGAGAAGGCTATCTTAGCTACTGAGCTAAAGGAGCTTCAGCTTCGCTTGTTCACTTTATCAGATGAGAGAAACAAATCACTTGCAATCCTTGATGAGGTATTATTATTATTATTCGATTTTCTTTTTTGTTCTTTGTGTGTAATTTGGACTCATATCTATCATATGTCATTTGTTTAGATGCGGGGGGCTTTAGAGATAAGATTGGCTACAGCTTTAAAAGAAATTGAAGCTGCAGAAGGAGAAAAGATGGAAAAACAAAAATTTGCTAGAGAAGCACTTGCGTACCAAGAAAGCCAATTGGAAAAAGTGGTTGAAGAGTCCAAGAAACTCCAGGGAGAAGCAGAAGAAAATTCCAAGGTAAGCCACATGAATCTTTTTGCTGCATTTGTTACATCGGACAAGCAGATTATCATGTTTTTTTATTTATTTATGTTCCAGTTACAAGAATTTCTCATGGATCGTGGGCGTGCAATTGATATCCTACAGTAAGCCCTGTTTCTTTTTCATTTTCAGTTTATGGATATATGATGTTTAACAAAAGAAACACCTATATATATATATATATATATATATATATATATATATATATATATATATATAGAGTATCGGTTTGTTATGGTATGAAAATAACAGACATGAATGTAATGATTTTGCAGAGGAGAAATTTCTGTGAAATGCCAGGATGTGAGACTGCTAAAAGAGAAGTTTGAAAAGAGAATCCCGCTATCTTCCAGCCAAACATCATCAATCATGTCCTCACCAACTTCATCATTTAGAAAAACTTCAACATTCTCTGAACCAGAGCCCGAGGCATATGAAACCCCAAAGAAGAGCTTAGAGTTGGGTGGTTCTTACGGGATTCTTGACAAGACTCCACCAAGGTCAGGACCTCAATCACCCAAGTCTCCTACACAAACCGTGCATACATTTCCGTTTCCAACTGGTGGAGTAGAGAAACAGAGTGATGCTTGGAAGTTGCTTTTGAATGATGATGATTGGGAGCTGTTTGATAAAGGTGATCTGTCAACCACTGCATAATCATAATCATACAAGAGAGGGTTTTTTTTTTTTTTTTTTTGTCTGCAAATAACCAGTTTCGTCTATTAGTATTATATTATATATATCGAACCGTAAATATTTCTCCTTTTTGTTTATAAGTCGTGATGAAGGATGATGAAATCTGGATATTTTTGAATGGTTTTTTTGGGTATCTTTTTTAAGTTCTTATATAGCTTTTTGCTTACTGCTGATTTGCCTTGAAGCGAAATGCATCAGATTGCTGACTCGCTTTTCTGATTTTTTTTTTCAAAAAGAAAAAAAAAAGGTTCACCTTTATGTATGTGGTCAGCTAAGCTTTAGGGATTGTGTGTTTTTGACCTCTTGATATAAAGTTATTTATATTATCTTCTAACAAATTCAGTGTTGTGCCATAGCGGGAAGGTGCCTCATGCCAACATGGCGTGAAGTAAGTGGTCCCTATTCTTGAACCGGTGTACGTTCACCAGTGCACCAACACTAAATTGAAACATTTTTATAAATACATGCAAAATTAAACTAATATTTTTTATAATGATGTTTTCTTCGATCGATAAATTTTATCTAAAACCAGCCAATTTAAAATCTATCCAATATAAACAAGTAAAGACGTGATGTTTTTGCTATATGGTTGAACATATAAATTGTAAGGAGAATTTCGTTTATATCCTTAAAAACCCTTCTAATTACGTCTATATCCTTGGAAAATTACAAATTACATGTATATTCTTAAAAACTCTATAAACTCTCATATTTATCCAAAATATTAAGATAATGGATAATAATCTTTTTTAAAATTTAAAATAAATATTTTTAAATCAAATTCTCCCTAAATGGTAAGTAAAATATATTTAAGTATTTGGAACTCGTATATAAACTTTTACGTTTATGAATAGCAGAACTACATTAGAGTTTTTTTTATCAATTTTATACGCACAAATGAAATTCAAGATCGAAAATGCGGGACCTTTTCTTTTAAAGGAAAATGACTTAAAAAGGTAATTATGTATCCCAAACGTACAAAAAACACCATCGAAGTATTTTTCGTACAAAAAACACCATCGAACTAAGTCTTTTGTTCAACTTTAACAATTAATCTTTCATCCATGTTCACAAGCCACCCTATGCAACCGACTTTATCAGGTAAAGGGCTAACTTGGCATACGTTTTTATGACTTGGCAATTTTTTTTTTTGCTTATTTGGCAGTTAACTTCACATATAACACGACTCCTCTACACAATACCCCAATTTCGAACGTATTAGGGCAAAAGTCGATCAAAGTCTGTCTCCTGGCCTCTCATGGAAAGCAGGTCGATATCCACCTCAAGCAGCAACAATTCCAAATCAAAGAAGGTACTTGATTATACGAACCCTTGTGGATGTGGGTATCCTTCTATAATTTGGACATCATCTACAGATACAAATCCTGGTCGAAAATTTAAGGTTTGTCAAAACTCATTGGTAAGTTTAATTCAATAGTTTATCATCTAATTTTTATACATAATTGTTTGTTTTTATGATTTATTTTTGAAAAAATGAAGGCCCCAAAGAAGAAAAAAATGTAAATTTTGGGAATGGGTTGAAGATGAACCGAAATTGGAAAATGAAGGAGAATCGAGTTGCATTGAAATGAAGATGTCAATTTTGGAAGATGATTTCAGTTTGTACAAGAAGAAGGCTGATAAGGATTCTATGGATTTTAGAAAAGAATTGGATAAGTTGGGTAGGGAAGTGATTATGTTAAAAATTGTAGCTTTGTTGTTGTTTGGTATGTTTGTAATGAAAGTATTAATCTAGTAGCTTCACCATCTTAGGGAAGTGATTATGTTAAAAATATTAGTTTTGTTGTTGTTTAGTTATGTTGTTGTTTGGAATGTTTGCATTGAAATGAAGATATCAATTTTATAGAAGTGTATGCAAGTTTATTAGCAAGAAATAGCATCGTACTTTCATTTGGACCAAAACTGTACTTAAACCTGGAAAAACAAAAACTAATCTTATTTGGACCAAAACTGTACAGAAACCTTGAAAAAACAGAAACCAAGAAATAGCATCCTACTTTCATTTGGACCAAAACTGTACAGAAACCTTGAAAAAACAGAAACTAAGAAATAGCATCCTACTTTCATTTGGACCAAAACTGCCAAGAAATAGCATCCTACTTTCATTTGGTCATCAGTTTCATTTGGACCAAAACCTTGAAAAAACTGTACAGAAACTAAGATGCCTTGAGATGCTGTGGTCATCAGTTTAAGTTAGCATTAATCTAAAACTTGAAAAAACTGTACAGAAACCAGAAACCTTGAAAAAACAGAAACCAGAAACCTTGAAAAAACTATACAGAAACTAAGATGCCTTGAGATGCTGTGGTCATCAGTTTAAGTTAGCATTAATCTAAAACTTGAAAAAACTGTACAGAAACCAGAAACCTTGAAAAAACATAAACCAGAAACCTTGAAAAAACTATACAGAAACTAAGATGCCTTGAGATGCTGTGGTCATCAGTTTAAGTTAGCATTAATCTAAAACTTGAAAAAACTGTACAGAAACCAGAAACCTTGAAAAAACAGAAACCAAAAACCTTGAAAAAACTGTACAGAAACTAAGATGACTTGAGATGCTGTGGTCATCAGTTTAAGTTAACATTAATCTCATTTGGACCAAAACTGAGAAATAGCATCCTACTTTCATTTGGACCAAAACCGTACTCATTTGGACAAGTTCTTACAATTTCAGTCCTTATGGACTGTTACAATTTCAGTCCTTTTGGACTTTTACAATTTCAGTCCTTTTAGAAAATTTCTTACAAATTCAATCCTTTTGGACTGTTACAAATTCAGTCCTTTTGGACAATTTCTTACAATTTCAGTCCTTTTGGACTGTTACAATTTCAGTCCTTTTGGACTGTTACAAATTCAGTCCTTTTGGATAATTTCTTACAATTTCAGTCCTTTTGGACTGTTACAATTTCAGTCCTTTTGGAAAATTTCTTACAATTTCAGTCCTTTTGAAAGTATGTTGCTATTATGCGAAAATGATGATATAACTTCAAGTAGGTTCCATTAAGTTCACATTGTTTTGCAATAAACCTACATATAGGTTGCATTGTATATACAAAATACAAAAGTAGAGCATACAATTCCCAAAACATCAATGCAACCCCAAAAATACCATAACCATCATTTCTATTCTAAACTAATAGGATGTTCCTCTATATCCCCACTTCCATCTGTCGTGGTAACTTTTCTTTTCAGCTTTAACTTAGTAATTCTCTCAGAATGTCCCCTTTTCCTCTTCATTGTTCCACTTTCATGATCCTGGTTTGGTTGAACCTCAACTTGCTCCTGAGATACTCCTGACTCCCTCACAGATTCATCAACATGGTTTGCATCTGGTTCTAATCCTTCTTCAACAGGTGCACTGAACCTGGAAAAAATATTAAATTATGGATCAAACAATTATAACATTTTTTTTTATAACCGAGGACCCCACCCGACCCATCATTTGGATGACCCTGATGAAGCAACCTCGGGGCCCACGCACACCTGGCAGCAGGGTGGTCCGGGTCAATCACCTACGGGGGTAGAGAGGTGGCCAGTGGCCATCCCCTGATTGAAACCTAACACTCCCTATGGGGAAAGGGAGGGAGTGGGATTAGAACTTGGAACCTCTTTATGAGGGAAGAGAAAGAGTCTAAAGTCTTATCCACTAGGCCATCAAGGTGATGGTTAATTATAACATTTTTAGCAATATAAGTAAGGCTTTATTTCATAAAAAACCCTATATTTTCAACTTTTTTCTATTTAAACCTAAAACTTTATTTTTTTTCAAAAAAGACCTAAATTTTGGAGAAACTTTTTAATTTACCCCCTTAACCGGTTTAACAGGTTATACATATTTTTTTTTCCAGAAAAAACCCTAATTTCTTTTCTTTTTTCCGAAAAAACCCTCAGTTTCAGTGATTTTTTCACAAAGAAATTTTTTTTTTCGTTTTTGTAATTGACATAACTTTCATATACGATGTCCAAATTCTACGAATTTTATATCCCTGGAAAGGTCGTAAGTAATACTACATTTTTGCTTTACTGACTTTTGTTTGAATATGTTCAGATATTTCGCTACACTGACTTGTTTTCTTACAATAGTTGTATCTTTTGCATACGAGCTCCGTTTTCGACGTTCTATAAGTCGACGGATTCGTAAACACGAATACATCGTTTAATGAATATTATTTAAACCAAAATATTATTTGTATGATTTATCGAATTTTACGCTACTGTAGTCTATTATTCAAAATTATAGCGTTTACTCGATAATTGATTCGAAATAGCGTATTGTAGTATTATAATTTCCAATAATACCTTAGGAAAGTTATGAAAATTACATTTCAACGTATTATCCTAATTTGCACTCTGGTTGACATTTGTTGACCAAATTTGACGGATGTCGCAGACAGGGTCGCAAGAAAGTGACGACGTGACACTTATGTAGTTGGAGTTTGAATGGTACAATTTAAACATTCACGAGTGGATGAAATTTGAAAAGAAAAAGCTTACGAAGATAAACAATGAGTCCGCCATGATCGACAACGAGCCCGTGAATAAAAACAACGACTAAAATACATAAAGTTTTTGTCGTCGAATACAGAGGAGGGTCTCGAGGGGGAAGCACTCGAGATGGTTTTAAAATACAAAGCTAATATTATAAAAAATATTGGTCATGGTTTCGTTTTTTTACGTTTGTGGTTTGTCGCATTTTTTAATTTGTAATTTGTCGTTTTAGTTTACGTTTGTAATTTTATTTTCTTAATTAGTGAAATGTTTTATTTTATTTTAATTATATTTAAAGTAATTAATTTTTCAGATTTAGATATATTTAATTATATTTATGCTCATATTTGAGAGACTGTAGAGAAAGATCTGAACATATTCAAACAAAATCAGTAAAACAAAGTTGTAGTATTAATTACGACATTTCCAGAGATATAAAGTTTGTAGAATTTTGACATTTTATATGAAAGATATGACAACTACAAAAACGAAGAAAAATATTTTTCTTTGTGAAAAAGTCCCTGAAAAATCGTTTAACTTGCAGATAAACTCGTAAATGGCCTAAATTAAAAAGTTTTCTGAAAAAGAAAAAACTGAGGGTTTTTTCGTAAAAAAAAATTGAGGTCTTTTAGTCGACGACAAAAACTTTCTGTCTTTCGGTCGTTGTTTTTTCGTAAAAAAGAAAAAAAATCGAATAATAGACTACAGTAGTGTAAAATTCGATAAATCATACAAATAATATTTTGGTTTAAATAATATTCATTACACGATGTGATGTATTCTTGTTTACGAATCCATCGACTTATGAAACGTCGAAAACGGAGCTCGTATACAAAAGATACAACCATTATAAAAAAACCAAGCCATTGTAACACTGGTTTCTTTAATTATATAAACCATTTAGATCCGTGGAGGTACTTGCACACCTCAGATATGAAGGTTAGAAAATCGCAAAAAAATTATCTAAATAGGTTTATGCTTATGTTTATGTCTCCGTAGCGAAATATCTGAAGATATTCAAACAAAAGTCAGTAAAACAAAGTTGTAGTATTACTTACGACCTTTCTAGGGATATAAAGTTTGTAGAATTTGGACATCGTATATGAAAGTTATGTCAATTACAAAACCAAAGAAAAAATTTTCTTTGTGAAAAAATCACTGAAATTGAGGGTTTTTTTCGGAAAAAAGAAAAGAAATTAGGGTTTTTTCCGAAAAAATAGTATGTATAACCTGTAAAACCGGGTAAAGGGTCTAAATTAAAAAGTTTCTCCAAAATTTAGGTCTTTTTTGAAAAAAAATAAAGTTTTAGGTTTAAACAGAAAAAAGTTGAAAACAGAAAAAAGTTGAAAATGTAAGGTTTTTTATGAAATAAACCCTATAAGTAACAAACCTTGACCAAGGGTTGGGCATTTGCGTTTGTTGTGGCCTGGATCTTTACAAATACTGCACTTCCCAATTGCACCATTTTTAGTAACTGTATGTTTTCCAACACTTTCTGATACATCTTTTTTTCTATTCACTGTTGGCCTGCCTGACATTCGTCTACGTTTTAGTGGCAAGATGGGATGACAGTCAAGAGTTGGCCACATTTCACTCCCGTTTATTGGTTTTATTGTATATCTATAACAGTTTCCAAACATTGAAGTTGATAACCAAATTGCAACATATTCCTCTAGATTTCCATTCAAATACAGAATTGCTGCAACGCCATGTAAACATGGAATACCACTGATCTGCCTGGCTCTACATGTACAAGTTCTGTTGTTCAAGTTAACTGAATAAGCCTCTTGCATTAGTCTAACCTCATACTCTTGCAATCCACTAGGAGTAACACCCCAATACCTACAAATAATTGAATTCACATTAAGTTTCTTTTAAAAACAAAACTTTCATAAAGTAAAAAACAGATATATATATATATATATATATATATATATATATATATATATATATATATATATATATATATATATATATATATATATATATATATATATATATTTGTGAAGTACCTCTGGGCTTTCTTCATGTTGTCAATCCTTTTCCTGATTGAGGGACAAATCTCCAAGTTCCACTTTCGGCTTTTCATTTTTTGAGAAAACATACTATCCATCACATAAATTTTAATATCTTCTAGCATTGTTATTATAGGTTTTTTCTGGCTTGAACCATTGCAGCATTGAATGATTATGATATACTGTTTTCAAATGCTTCACAACACCTATCTTCTCGAAAAAAAAGCCCTACACCAACTAGGTGGATCTCTTTCAGCCAAGTATTCGTGTGCATTTATGTTTAGTAACCTAATTTCCCTCATTACGGCTTCAAATCTTTGCCTAGTAGTGGCCTTTGCAGTAGACCAAAACAACTTTCTAAATCCAGCTCCTGAATACTTTTTCTTAAAATTCGCATAGATGTGCCTCGCACATTGTCTATGCTCGGCTTCTGGTACCCTCTCCTTCACTGCTTCAATTAGTCCCTAGATGATTAAGAAAGAAAGTTCAGTGCTTTAGATTACACAATTTATATATCAAACAAAAAAATAACAAAATCATTGAATTCTAACCTTGTGTTGATCAGAAATTAACGTTAATCCTCTACCTTCTCCCATGTCTATATCATCAAGTAATAAGTCTAAAAACCATTTCCAAGTATGTTTATTTTCAACAGCAACAACCGTCCATGCTATAGGGTGCATTTGGTTGTTGGCATCTCTACCAACAGCCGACAACAACTCACCTCTACATACACCCTTAAGAAAACAACCATCCACACCAATTATGCGTCTACATCCTTCAATCCAATCGTCTTTCACACCCTTCAAGCAAATATACATCTTTGAAAAGTATAGAGTCGAATCAGGCCTAATGTTCACATCTATCTTCACCGTTGATCCAGGATTAGCCCTTAACTACTCAGCACCATAACTTCTTAACTTTTCATAGTGTGACACCAAACTTCCTTCGATTTCCTGAAGTGCATATTTTTTGGCATTTCTACATTGGCCAACAGACACACTCAAGTTGAATTTTTTTCATAACTTCAGCTTTCATTTTCCTGCAACTAATCTTTGGCCTTTCCAATATGTCATTAAGCAAATGTTTTCCAATCCAAGTATATGTCACCATTGACCCTAAATTTACAGCCCTACAACAGTTGTGTTTAGAATTTAAGGACTTGATTTGGAATGATTTTTCACTGCTCATCCAAGTTACCCACAATCTAAAGGGACAAGTTGATTTTCCCTCACTTTTGCAACACTTTACTAGCAATCTATTTGAGTCAATTTTTTCATACAAAAGTTTGTATCCGTTTGCAACAGCATAATTGGTTAACATGTGTTTAAGTTCAAGTCGATCACAAAATCTCATACCTAAAATCGGAACCATCGTATCCCATTGTTGTGTAGGGTCATGAACAGGATATTGAATTACCGATGACTTCTCTTCACTGTAATTAGCTATACCTTCTGGTGGAATTAGTTTCTTGTTGCACAAAAAGGATCTTCTGATTTCTTAATATGTATTACCTCATCATCTTCTTCATGGTCCATAGAAAACGATTCTGAATGCACCGAGTCAACATCTTCATCGCAGCTTTCAATTTCTATCCCTCCTTCTTCATCTTTCTCTTCCTCAATCCAATCCAGAACTGGTTCGTTAGCGTGATCAAAACACTTGAATTCGTCCACCAGCATTACTAAGGGCAGCATCAAGAAACCTCGTGTAGTCATCTTCATCGGTCAAAGGTCTCAACCCATCTAGCAAGGACCTTTATGGAACACAATAATAAGCAGCAGGTACCCGGTCCTTGACCAATTTCCGTAAGAACAACATCATCTCTTTAATCCCCATGTTCAGAAATCCACATCGGTAATAACCTGCTTTCGGGGGTAGAAATACGCAAGTGGTCGTGGTGCAAATGCACCTTAATAGTGGACTTCAACTTCGAGCAGTTGTCGTGATCGATTGGATGGACTCGCCATCCTTGCCTTCAACTGCTTCAATCGCCTCGATGAGATTAGGGTTTTTTTACTGAATATTTTGACTGAGTGTTTTTACGAAGCGTCCATCCACGCAATAAGAAACTAATTGCCATGTAATGTCTTAACCGGTTGTAAAACGTTTACATTGACCCTTTACTTGATATAGCCGGTTGCATAGGGTGGCTTGTGAACATGGATGAAAGATTAATGGTTAAAGGTGAACAAAAGACTTAGTTCGATGATGTTTTTTGTACGAAAAATAATTCGATGGTGTTTTTTGTACGTTTGGGATACATAATTACTTTTTTAAGTTATTTTTCCTTCTTTTAAGATTGGAGGTTAACTAGTTTTTGGTGATTCAGCGTGGCAATTAGCTTCCCTCTTGACGTTCTTATTTGTTTCCCAGTTTGCCACTTTCAAAATGTAGAAGTTTATTTATTTAAAGGTGGCATGTCATGACGTGTCACTTTGAGATGATGTCTAACGATGTGACTAAGATGTTCAAAGTATATCTAAAAGTTTATATTTTATTAAGTTCTTTATTTAGAAAAATAAGTCTTATTTTAATAAATTGATATTTACAGTCATATTTAATACATCCTTAGTTATGGGAGCGAAGAATCAGTCAACAAATTGTTCAAATCAAGATTACCTACGAAGCTTGTTCGTCTTTCCACTAAAATCTATCTATTATGTCACCTCTGGTAGCTCCAATGCACAAATATAAACAAGCCGAGTTTATTAAACTTCTTGTTATTTAATTTCTGTACATCTTATTTTATCAACAAAAGTTCTACCAGATAGCGTTAAGCTATTCGAGCTTTTTATTAAGCTAAAACTTTATATAGCTTACATAAAGAATGATGGTTGAGCCAAGTATAACACCAATGGCTCAATTCTTTCACCACTTTAGAAACCGTACAGGAAGAAGTGATCACACACAAACCTCAATATTTGCATTTCCATTGTTCAACAACAAACAAACAAACAAAAAAAAAAAAAAAAAAAAAAAAAATCGTGCTAAAAACTCAAACATCTAATAACTACAAACCCTACCTGTCAAACCAAGGTATGCCTACACTACTCACATGCCGCTTTCTTACCTTCACTATATATATCCAGTACCCATTTTAGCTGGCATTTCACTGTGCGTTCAAGGCTTTCTGAATATCTCCCTGCAACAAACAAGTTGAGTTTTATTAGCTTCATGATGGACAAGAAATATGGAATGTTAAAAAAGGGTGTTTGTTACCTCAATGGATAAGGGTGAAGTAGTTGGTCCATAACGACCAATCACTTGACCTTCTTTATCCACTAGAAACTTGGTGAAGTTCCATTTGATGCTGGATCCAAGACACCCCCCTTTCTTAGCTTTAAGAAACTTGTACACAGGTGATGCTTTGGGTCCATTAACACGAACCTTCAAGAAAATAGCAGCTTATTAGTTACCAATTTGACCCTTGAAAGGAAGACAGAAACTTGTATTTTTGTAGGGATGAAATAGAGAACTTACCTTGTGGAAGATGGGATATGTGGCGTTAAACCTTGTGCATGCAAATTCTTCCACTTTCTCACTTGAGTCCGGCTCTTGTTTCATGAATTGATTGCAAGGAAATGCCAAGATCTCGAGACCTGATGATAGTAACACATGCTTCATATTTTAATTCTAGCTATTGTTTTTATAAATGTAAAACAATTTGTGGTACTAAATCACCAATTGTGGTACTATTGACAATAATCCATAAAACTGGTTGAGATAGATAGATAGATGGATGGATGAATATTTACTGCGTTTGATTGTCTACAATTGGGATTTGGGGTTATTATTTAGAGTCAAGATAACTGGACGGAGATTAAAATATTGTAGTAAGAAAATTGACTAATGAGATAAATATAAAATTAGCTATCCGTTCTTTGAATTAATCAACTGAATTTCCGGCTATCTAATATTGATTATTCAAATCACTCTAAAGCACGTTCTCGTCTGATGATCGTTGTTATTGCGAAAATCATTTTATGATTTTAAATCCAAATTTGTAAAGGGTTGGTGGGTAAAAGCATACCTTTAGCTCTATACTTTTCGTAAAGCTCAGTCAATTTTGGGTAGTTCGAGTTTGTAAATCCACTGTTTCAATCCAAAAGAACCAACAGTTAGAACACGAAGAGCACCCATAAACGCACAAACGGTTGAAGATGAAAAGTAAATATACAGAAATTTCAAGAGTTCATGGAGAAAGTTCTAGAAGTGGAGATAGAAATAACCATTTAGAAGCAACATTAACAACGAGAAGAACTTTCCCCTTGTAGATGCTAAGATCTACATCCTTCCCTTTGCAATCCTGCACCGTTTGCTCAAACGTTAAAATCAAACAAACAAACAAAACCCCATTTCAAATCGCATAATATCGATCTCTCTGATTGTGAATATGAAAATTGAAGATGACCTTGACAGTAAATTCATGAATCGAATTTTCAGGAACAGATGAAGCAGCACCCATTAGTGTTTAATCGAAGCTTTGGGTTTAGGAAGTTTTATGAGAGGAGGAGGAGCACCACCGCCACCAACAGCGCCGCCGTGAACTACGGAGAGGATGTTTCGGGAAAGGATTTAGATTAATTTAGATGGCATGGAATTGAATGACAAGTTGTTGGAGTGCCAGCAAATGTGATATGGGGTATTGATTGCATCAATTGACTTTGTTTTTTTGTGACTTTCTGCCAATCAAATGCTTCGTCAATAAGACTTTCCAGTCTTTACTTCTTGGTTCTTCCGCATTAAAAAAAGTTGTCGTATTGTGTTTATTTTTGGTTAGCATCGTTCCCTATATCCTCGTTAGTCAATATTCACATGATAGGCTTCACTCAAAATATATATTATATAAATAGAAATCGATACATAAATTATCTCATCGGAAACGTTACATTTAAAAAAATAAAAATTAGCTTTCACCAAATTTAAATGAGCAAAAGTAAATATTATTATAGAATTTTTTCACTAATACAATCCAACGTCTTGTACTGATGTGCAGACCAATGGTTTGTATAATTGCCTGTCATTCTTATTAACAAAGCAAACTATAAATACATGATAATTTTTATAATTAAGGGAATAATATGCACAATAAAAACAGAGAAATACAAATATATCTATCGTCTAAGACGCCCTGTAATTTGATTAGTAGAAGGTTGGATGCTCAAGCTGTCTTTGAATTCGATAAAAATTGATGTGGGAGTCCTTTTGTGAAGATGACGGCGCCGGTAGGTTGAGTGAATATGAAGGACTCGGATTTGACTAATAGCGACTTTTTCTCGAACAAAATGAATATATATCAATGTGTTTCATGCGTTGATACCAGGATTACCAGATAAGTATGTTATTGAGATGTCATCGCAATAAACTAGAGTGGCTTGACGGAGAGGAGTATGAAGCTCAAGTAGAAGGTGCACAACCAGCATGCTTCGACAACGACATTTGCGGCGGCTCGATATTCATCTTTAACGCTTGACCCAGATAGAGTAGCTTGTCTTTTGGCGAACTAGGAGATAAGGTTATCTCCTAAGAAAACACAGTAGTGGATGTTGATCGTCTAGCATACAGGCAACCTCTCTTTATGCATGCCCCAAATAATATGTTCTAAGGCATTGAAGTGTGGCTATCGCGGGGCATGCATAAAGAGACAAATTTGTTGCATAGCATACGTTATGTCAGGGAGTGCGAATGTAAGGTGCTGAAGGGCATTGTCTAGAATTCTGTATAAAGAGGGACCAGAGAATGGTTCTCTGATGCAAGCTAAGTAAAGAGTTGGTGTCGACAGGTGTCGCGACCAATTTACATGTGTCTATGTTGGCATGTTTGATGATGACATCAATGTATTTGCACCATGAGAGAAAAATATTTCTTATCGTACTAGTGACGAAGATACCTAATAATCGGATAAGGGACCCAAGTCGATCATGTCAATCTCTTGTTTGGGAGCGAGGATGAGACTGTTTTTTAGGGTTGTGGACGAGGTGGTGAGGACAATATCGTCCATATAGAGAAGCAAGTAGGCGATCAATGCATGGTACAACTCCAAGATCCCTTATGAACTTCTTTAGCTTCAATATTCTTAACTTATGTTGTTGATTCTGCTACGGTCTCTTGTTTAGAACTCTTCTAAGTCACTGCTCCTTCATTTAATAAGAACACGAACCCTGACTGCGAAAATCATCTCTATCAGTTTGGAAATTGGCATTAGTATAACCCTTTATGCTTAGCACCTCCGAACCACCATTAATCAAGAACATGTCTTTAGTCTTCTTAACTATTTGAGTATGTTCTTGATAGCAACCTAGTGGTTTTCTCCAGGATTAGTCTGATATCTGATCGTCATGCTGAAAGCACATGAGACGTCTGGTCTGGTACATATCATGACATACATGATCGATCCTACATCTGAAGTATAAGGAGACTTTACTCATCCTGTCCAACTCCTAAGTAGAGCTAGGACACCGAGCTTTGCTTAGTGTCAAACCATGATGCATAGACACAAACCCTTTCTTTGAGTCTCGCGTCTTGAATATTTTCAAGACCTTATCTATATATGTACTCTAGCTTAATCCCATGAGTCGGCTTGATCTATATCTATATATCCTTATGCTAATATGGAGGTTGCATCTCTTATGCCTTTCATATAGAACCAATTCCCAAGCCAAGTTTTTACACTTTGTGAAACACCCTCGCTTAAGGCTTTTCATAAAACATCATTTTAACCCATGGTTTATCATCATTATTCCATAAAACCATCCTTTAGTGAAAACTCTAGTTTCAACATCTTCAAATAAGTCATTTTCTTTCAAAATCATTTTAAAAACACATGGGGTTTAATGAGAAATAATTTAGGTTTAAGTTGCGAAAAACATCGTTTGGTCCCATTTTAGATAAAATATTTTAGTTTATAAAATAGCGAGGTTGTAACAATTCAAATACCATTACACAGCTCAAATGATACCACACAAACCGTGGCCTTCTAAACATTCAGCTCTTCTTAGTTATCTATACTCCTCAACCTGAGTACACATCAAAATAAGTTAGGCAATTGAAATGCCTAGTGAGTTTACCCGAGGTTGACCCATTTCTAGTGAGTAGTGAACTACCACACTCGGGACAAACCACCCAAAAATAGTTTTAACACACACTTCAAAAGTTATTTAAAACATCATAAAGTTTTACTCAAAATAGATAGTTATGATATGCAAATGCAATGCATGATGCAACTATCCAAACCCACTTCTATCTCATAAAAGTCTAACTCACCCCAATGACACCTACCTAAGTTCACAAATGACACGCACAAAGCATGTCACTTGATCCCTGTATAGGTTAAACTAAAACTAATGGCCATCACACTAGCCCCATGTGAAAGGTTTTCTGCAACTATGAACTAACATTCCTAAGTTCACATGCAACCTATATAGATCTAGGTTTTCTTCTAATTAAACATATAACATATCCTAGAAGGCCATAAAATGATTAACTAAAAGAAAGATCAAGAAAACCAACCTTATAAGTGAATCTTGGAAGCAAAGCAACAGAAATCTCTTGCCTCAAATGAAGTCACACCCTAGCAGAAGCTCTTGGCCGAAAATTCCTTGGGAAGATAGAGTAAAATTCGTGGTCCTAGGGTTAGGGAGAGCCTCCCTATTTATAGCCTCCATGTGGTGATCAGATAATCGTTACAGATAAGCCTTTTTGAATTCGAATTAAGATAAACTATTATTTTAATCATTCAAACACCATTTATCTGTAGTATATATATATATATATATATATATATATATATATATATATATCTCTCTCGAAAATATATATATCTATATATATAATTTCGTTCACCACATGGTTACTCACACTGCCACTTACTCAACTATCGAATAATTACAGTTTTAGTCCCTGCACCTTTAATTAATCAATTTAACTGCCAAATTAATTCCAATTAATTCCAGAAAAATTTCTAATTAATTATTATAGTTTCTAATTAATATATTATCACTTAAATATATTAATAAACTATTTATTTAATTTCTATTGATTTATTAATCACATAATAAATCAATCTTTCTCTCTACCGGACTTTCTGCCAATCCTCCAACTATGAGGGCAACCCAAATGGACTATGCTACTATTAATTAGATAAATACTAATTATTAGTCATGGCTTAGACACCTAATCCAACAGTCTCCCACTTGGATAAGTCTATGACTAAAATTACCAATTTACCCTCTAATTAATTTAGCAACTGTAGCTTCCTAGAAACCGCTGCCGAACTCTAACCTAGTCAGTTCTGTCCAAAGATAAGTGATCAGATGATCCTTCGTCCAACAAGATATTTTCAGACACGAGACATGGATTGAGATCAATCTCTGTCCGATACTCTGTTCCCCGATTTCCGATTCTGCTCATGACTTTAGAACTTCTAATTGAACACATCAATTTAGTCCAGGCTGGCCAGCACTTTAGTCAACTTCAAAATCATCGAGAGGCCTACAGATATCTGTTTCCCATCAGGGTCAAGGAACGAATAAGCTTTGACTCATATGCTTATATCTTTTACCAGTCAAATCATTCACAACAACACGTTTTATAACATCGAGTTACCGATGCGTTTTCGTATTATCAATGAACAACTGCCTTGTAAATTATAACTCATATCTCTCCACTTCAAGATCATAAGATATTACCGTCTCAACATTGCTTGTGATATAATCCATGAAGCAATCTATTGAGCGTGGGTTTATCCAATACTCAAATCTCTATTTCTAAGTACTCATGAATGTTGTAGCAATCCTATTGCTATGTCTAACTCCTTAGACAGTCTACAAACCAATTCATGACAGTCTTGATTCAATACTTACTTCCCAAAGTATGAGCGACTGTGGACCTATCTGAATAATTAAATTATCCGGGAAGTAAAACATGCAAAAGTGAAACATAAAGATCTGACTGGCAGCTACTCCTGCTTATTACCAAGTCTCCACAAGGTAATCACCAAGTCTGGTCTTGTCATAAACTATTATCGGTTTCAAAAATTTCTTTTAAACTTTCAATTCTAATTTTACATCTATGTCTTTATGAACCTTACACTCTTTCTATGTATCCAAAGTATCTTATACTTGTACACTCTATTGCAGATGATCCAATCGGATGCTCATCCGATAACATCTCAATATGTTATCCTATCAATTTCTCTCCTAACTCCATTCTGGTAAAGTGTATTGTGACTTCCTATGGTTCTGGGGTCTTTAGTCTACTTGACTGCACCCTAAGACTATTTTGAGGTGTTATGATGTGCCAGTGACCCACACGCGCTCCATCAGAATACCAACGAGATTCTTTAACCATGAAGTCCATTAACATCATGTCTTGATGTTAATAATTACCACTTTGAAAATCTTTCAAATTAATACTATCACTTTCACCCTAATCATTTCCTAATGAATTCTCACTTTAGTCCAACCAGTATTCCCAGCCAGGCAATGTCCTGAATCCAACTTACTATACCCTAAGCATTAAGTTATCAGGACATGTTCATGACTTTATGATCGATCCAAAATTTGTGGAACCCGATCTAATCCTATTCCAAACCCTTTCGGAATCCAAGGATTATTTATAATCCTTTGTGTCATGATTTTCGAAAAACTATTTTCCTTTCGGAGACTTTTCTCGTGCATCTTGAATCTTATCAAGATCATGCTTACAATGGCTAGGTCTATGCTGGTGATTTCATCTTTCCAATAGATGACTGTGAATTACATGAGTATGTTTCACCTTCTTTATTTCTTTCATGCCAAGTCATCACACTTTGCAATGACAAGAAAAACTTTTCCTAAGTCTATGCATCTTGAATCTCATCAAGATCATCTTGGCAGAATCTGGATCTATCTCATGGACATTTACAACCACCTGAGTATGCCGTATTTCTATTAAGGCTTTCATAGCGATCCGTCTTTTAACACCAAGTCATTACACTTCGTAATGAAAAGAGACGTTTCCTAGAACCATTATTTATCCCACATGTGGGGATAGTGGATAACGGCGACTCCCACTTGCTTTGACACGATTATAGGCTATTCACAAAATCCAGAACTTATGGCACATTTTGAGAATCTAAACCTTTCTGACATTTTAATGGAAATCTTTCAGCCCTTTCTCAAAATCCAATCCTATGGCATATTTTGAGAATCTGAATATCCTTTCTTGCGAGATGCCCGTGGGACGAAACCCGGGACTATTCACCTTTGTACCGGGACTCTCTTTGTGAGTCTCTATTAGTGTGCCGGTGATCCACACGTGCTCCACTAACGATTCACAATGTACCGTACAATATTCTTTCAGATTCCATCCTCTATTGAGATTACTTCTCCCGGAATCAATTACTTGACTCTAAGTATCGTCTCACTCAACCAGATGTTCTGAAGGTATGTATTTGTCCATGTTGCTTTCTTTTGATGATTCAGTTACTCCCACTGGTTTTTAGACCAGGTGTAGAATCAATCAAATTTTTCACATAGACTGTGTCTCGCCCTGAGGTTCTCTTGTTTGGTAGCAACCGGGCTCACCAATGCTTCCCAATAGTCGGATTGTGAATCCGTACTAACTATAGTGTTTTACCACCAATCGGTGTGTCACCCCAATCATAGCTACTTATGATGGTGATCAATACTACTGGTCAAGAGAAGATTATGTCAGTTGTAGAACAGAAATCTGATTTCTGCTCCAAGCCTAGTGATGACTAAAGGTTCTTCCACTTGGCTAATCCTGAACTCATTCAGGACTGTCCCAACTCCCACTGTTTCCTTAAAACATGAGTTCTTTCTAAAAGAGCTATTCTTTTAGAGTTGCAGCGGGATAGCCAACGAAACGACATTGCTGATCAGGTTCAGGCTAGTCATGAGGTTCAGACGAACACTACAGGACCCTGGAGTTTCAATGTACAAGTAGGATAATCCCAGCTTTACATATCAGACAGTGTCTGCAAGACCTACTTAGTCTAGGATGTTGTCGGAATATGGTTTATATAGACTGACTGGTATAGAGTTCAACTTATTTAAAACTAATTTGCAATGTATCTCGTATATCGAGGATCGAACTATTTCGACCTATGCTCCATTATCTTCCTCAAGACACATTATAACCATTAATGCTCTTGGAAGAGAATGAATTATGAAACCTTTTTCTCAGTTTATGTTATCCCTCAGGTTCTGTGAAACTTGTACTTCCTTTGAAGTCCTTGGACTTTTCAAGGTTTCAATTCAATTGCTTATCCTGATAAGCAATGTCATATTCATCATATCGAATGATGAATATTGCGAAGTACAAACAATTGTGTTCTATGTCTTTTACATATCTATGTAGACTAATGACTTTGTTAACTTTGTTCAAGACTTGCAATCTTTAGTTGACTCTAAGTCAACTGATTCCAAAATCCTATCCTCTGGATCTTTGGGTGATTCATTTCTTGCCACATATGCTTTGTCAATAACTCAATCATCATCTGACTCTGAGTCAGATGATTCCAAAGTCCTGTCCAACTGGACCTTTGGTTGATTCATTTCTTGACACATTAAGAAGTCAATTCATCAAGCGACTCTAAGTCAAATGATTCCAAGGTCCTGTCCAACTGGACCTATGGTTGAATTGATTCTTATAACATTTGTATTAACAATCATAAATGACACAATTCTTGAATCCAAACACTTTGGATGCATCAACATTCAAGTTATTACTAATCATACATTCAACACATTCATATAACATTTCAAGGATAATTTCAGACAACAGGTGTTAAAAGAAAATATGACAATTTTATTAAAAAATAAAATCCTTGAACAATGTAATAGACAATGTCAAAAATGTATCTAAAGACTAATAACAATATTTAATATCTATCTAAACTTCAAAACTGCACGAGCTGGAGATCCAATCCAAATGTGCTCCTATGCGACAGAGTCCCGTGCCTTCTTGATTCCCTGCATACAAACCAAAATGCGACTGTCACATTATGTATCAAGAAATCTTGGAACAGGAGTTTTGAGGTTTTTAGATATACCTGAGCTTTCAAAAGAGTTGGAGCGTCTTCCAATCTTTCCGTGACTGTATCCGATTTTGCGGATTCCCAGTTTGAGACATGTCTAGTCGATCTCGACCGTTTCTTGTTACGTCTCTTCACTGGACTTAATCCAGAAGTAGCTGAGCCATTGGAGCTATGCCTGTCCAAGAGTGACTCGTATAAAGTCAACAGTGGACGCATTTCCATGAGGGTCTTTTTCTGGTCTTCCTTTCTATACGTCTGAATGAACAGATCGTACTCATTTGTCAGCGAAGCGAGCAGGATGTTAACACTCTCCTCCTGACTTATGGGATGACCAAGTTTATATAACTCGCCTATGTACCCTTCAATCTGAAGAACATGCGACTTGATGCTACTTCCTCCCTTTAGCTTGCACTCTGCAAGTCTTCTGAGGATTCTAGCTCGTTCCTCTTCAACTGGTTTTTGGAACCTTTCCTCCACCAGTTGCATCAACTCATATGGCCCTAAGGATTCAAAATCCTTGCGGAACTCGGGGTCAATGGTTGATAGCATGAGGTCACGAATCTCTTCGGATTCATCATAGGGACCTTTTATGATGACTTGTTCCGGTGGAACTGGGATCGGATACTCGGTGAGATGTAGCTTGCCAGCAATGCCGAGACCCAGTCTCCAATTGCGAAGCCATTCTTTACAGTTGAGGCCAGTCAGCCTTTCCATATTAAGCAGGTGCATTCTGATGCTTTCAGAAATGGGTGAAGGAGGAGAAGGAGGAGAATTGACACTTGACATCTATAAAAGAAATAGAATTTATTAGTTTAACTGTTCCTTTTAAATAATTACCCAATATATTATTTATTAAGGCTAGGATCCAAAATACCCCAACTATGATGTGAAGAGGGATGCCGTAATCACAACATAATGGTCATTAAGGTAGATAAACACTTATCAATTTCATCTTATGAAATTCCTAGTTCTGATGAGATTCATTAAACTTTTAAATGGCATGTTTAATCTCGGATGTGCCCCACTGTTTGTGACTGGGATGCCGAGGATCATAAACTGGATGTGAATAACCATGCAAATTAGCTTGGTACTCTCGGGTTAATTATCATCTCTAATTGATGTGCCGGTAAACCACACACGCTCCATCAATAATGATAATACCCGGGAAACCCATTGCAACTCTTTATGAACCCCTATTGGCGTGCCGGTAAACCACACACGCTCCACCAATGTTTTATAAAGTGCAATGTGCAATTTCATGGATTAGCACCAATTCACATTTTCCTAAAGTAACTAGATATGGGATTTTATTAAGTGTTCTAGTACTTTGAATCATTAACTTTTAGTGATTATTAGGTGGTCCTATCATACATGTTCGGCTAACGACCCTCCACTGATCAGGCGAGCGGTGGGCGAGAGTGTTCACCCATTAGACCGCCATTTTATAGGCAGTCTCCTTATACCCACTTTATAGACCAGCTTCGTGAATGAGGCCTACTAATGATTTGACTAACCATTTTAATCTTATACATATAATAATAACTCCCTAATTATAATATATATAAGATGTAATTTTTTAAACCATTTAAAAAATTGTTTCTTATTTATCTTTTAATTTATTGCCAATTTAAACTATTAAATTTCAAATTAAATTAAACCTTAAAATGGATTTTAATTATCTTTTAATTAACCAATTAATTAAATTAATTAAATTTGATATTTTAAACATTTTAAAATATTTTAGGATTTATCTATTTAATTTTCGCCAATTTAAAGCAATTAAATTTTAAATTAAATTAAATCCTTGAATTATCTTTTAATTACCAATTAATTAAATTAATTCAAAAGTAGATAGGTTTATCAAATTAATCAAATTAATTAAAACATATCCTTATCCCCTAATTTTCGATTTTTAGGATAAAGGGTTTTAAGGTTTATCTTTTAAACAATTTAAAGTTACCAAAAATAGAATACCTTCTAACCTAATCCACAAAAAATCGCCAAATCATAGGGGAGGGGCTAGGGTTTCTAAAACAAACCCTAAATTTCGAAATTGGCCACATTAGGGTTTATAAACAATTAAACCCTAATTTTCAGGAAAGCAGTTATAGCAATTTAACAAGAAAAACAACCAAATAGCTCTGATACCACTGAAAGGTTTTCTGCAACTATGAACTAACATTCCTAAGTTCACATGCAACCTATATAGATCTAGGTTTTCTTCTAATTAAACATATAACATATCCTAGAAGGCCATAAAATGATTAACTAAAAGAAAGATCAAGAAAACCAACCTTATAAGTGAATCTTGGAAGCAAAGCAACAGAAATCTCTTGCCTCAAATGAAGTCACACCCTAGCAGAAGCTCTTGGCCGAAAATTCCTTGGGAAGATAGAGTAAAATTCGTGGTCCTAGGGTTAGGGAGAGCCTCCCTATTTATAGCCTCCATGTGGTGATCAGATAATCGTTACAGATAAGCCTTTTTGAATTCGAATTAAGATAAACTATTATTTTAATCATTCAAACACCATTTATCTGTAGTATATATATATATATATATATATATATATATATATATATATATATATATATATATCTCGAAAATATATATATCTATATATATAATTTCGTTCACCACATGGTTACTCACACTGCCACTTACTCAACTATCGAATAATTACAGTTTTAGTCCCTGCACCTTTAATTAATCAATTTAACTGCCAAATTAATTCCAATTAATTCCAGAAAAATTTCTAATTAATTATTATAGTTTCTAATTAATATATTATCACTTAAATATATTAATAAACTATTTATTTAATTTCTATTGATTTATTAATCACATAATAAATCAATCTTTCTCTCTACCGGACTTTCTGCCAATCCTCCAACTATGAGGGCAACCCAAATGGACTATGCTACTATTAATTAGATAAATACTAATTATTAGTTGAGTGCTATCTCAAGTCCTTAGTCTCACCTCCAAGTCACTACAACATATCTCCTTCCTACAATACAAGAACGGAAGATATCATACTCGTTTTATCTAAAAGTCACACTATAATTATTTATTTAGAACCTAGAAAGAACAATCATCCAACATCCAAAATGAAGTCCTTGACCCTCTAATATAAGGAAAATCTTAGTTAAAACATCCCCAAAGTTTGGCATTAAAACGAGGACCCAAAGCCCAAACCATAAAGCTCAAAATCCAAAAACTGACAATTCTGGCCAGACCCAGCTACACGGGTCATGTAGGACCCAAGGAAAAACTGATCCGAAGCCCCATAGACCCTACACGGGTCGTGTATCAGCACACGGGTCGTGTACGCTGTAGAGTAGCTTGGTTTTTGGTCATTTTAACCCCCTTTTGACCCAATTGAAGCACCAAATCAACCCAAGACCAATTATACATGAAAATACACATTTAATAACTCATTTACAATCATTCAACTCCCAATCCAAGTGTTCATGACTTAAACCAATAAAAATCACAATTCAAGTTCTTATCTCATAACAAGTGATTCATGAACTATGTTCCAAGTCAATCATTACACCTAACACCATCAAGTCCCCATTAAGTCCTTAACCAAGGTCATCTCTTAAGAGAATAATCCCCACACAAACTCCAAAGAAAATAGCCTCATGGAATCTCCAATTCCAATCATTGGTCCAAATGATTAAACCCATGGAATATCCAATTCCAATCCATCAATGGATGATTACAAGTAGAGATTCCTTCTTCCATTCCATGGAATCCTTAGGAAATGATTCTTACTCCACTATTACATCCAAATTGATGCAATAAACCCATTCATCCATTAAACAAAAGATCCATTCATCAAATACATGAATAAAACCCATTTCAACACCTAATTCCTATATTCTAGTGATTCAGGGTTTGAGGTTACAAATCAAATGTTGGAATCCTTAGGGAATCATTAGAAATGAATCCCCTCATCCAAAACTACCATAATCACCCACAAATTTCTAGATTCCTCAACAAATCATCAAATCCCTAATTTCTAGGGTTCATAACACCCAATTCAATCAAATCTAAGGATCTAAATCATCCATGGATTGGATGTTGATCAAAACATGAACTAGAATCATAAAATAACACTTGAGATCCTAGGATTTCCTCCCTCAATTCATATTTTCGGATTTGATATAAAACCCCACCAAAAAAGGGGTTTACAAGCTAGAAAAGGAAGGGGTTTATACCTTAGATTGGCTAGGAACTTCAAGAACTTGAACCATCTTCAATCTATAACATCAAACCCTCATGAATCCTTTGAAATCCGCCATTATCTCTCTTTCTAATCCTCAAAATCGATCCCAAAAGCTGAAATGGGGTTTCTCCATCGATTTATACATCATATATTTCGGGTTTGGCAATAATAGTCCTTAGAGTTTGGTCCTTTCTTCACCCAACACCCATAAAGTCCACCCTTCTCATAAAAGTCTTTAGATTCACACTTATGACCCAAATATAATTATTTATTTCATTTTAGTCATTGACTAGGTCAACACTAACCCTTAGTTTCCTAAATTTACAAAAATGGCCCCTTTCACTAATTCCTTTACAATTTAGATCCTTAATATTAATCCAAAGAATTATTTGACCTAATTTAAACTCCACATTAATTCCTTCATAATATTTTCTAATCATTCTAAATCTTTGACTAGTCAAATCTACTTAGGGAAATTTGGCCAAAATGACACTTTTAGTCCTTATGACAAAATTTCTCACATTTGGTTACAAATTGATTTTAAAACTATTTTTTGCTCATTTATTCACATATAAAAGTATAACAAAATATCAAATTTATTTATTTATTTGTTTTCCTTATTTACAAAATAAGTTTTATTTTGTCGGTTAAAGCCCAAAACTCCTAGGCCCAAAACACGAATGTTACACTTTGTAGAGTTGGAAAATTGTTTCTATTAGTAGTATGTCAACGATATACAAGACAATGAAGACTACAACACTCCCACCAATTCTAACATATACACACGACTCGTTTTTTCTTTTCATAAAGTGAAATGTAATACCCGTTTATACTTGGTAAGATATCAAGAAATGCGTTTTGAATATGGGACAAATGATTATAAACACCGCTAGATATGTTAGAGAGCGGGTTACCTACACATGGCATTTTTGTCATTTCGTGGAAGTTATGAAAATATGGCCCTTTGTTTTACTCATGTATCAATATATGTTGTTTAGATTTGTGTAGTATTAAAGTAGGAATTTTGAGAATGGTGTATTGAGTTAAATAAGGGAGTGAAGTTGGAAAATTGGCTTAATGGCAAATCTATAAGAATTATGCGACGCATAAGTTATGTGCAGACGACGCGTCGTAAAGTATAATGCCATAATAGAGATGTATTTGAAAGTACGATGTAGTTTTGGAATTAGGGCGCTACATGGCACATTCTGTAGACTGATGTGACGCTTCCGTTGTGCAGATCAAATATGTTTTTAAGACTTCAGTCGGACTTTTGGTCTATTATCTCACATTGACTCTAGAGAGTAGAGGAAGGATGAACTAGTGAGCTTGTGTGAGCTGAAATTCGAAGGCAAACAATAGAAGGAACCGAGAATCGAACCAATAAGTAAATCGGTCCTCGGTTCGGTTACCCGTTCGGTTCAGGTTTGGTCGGGTCCAGAACCGAGAATGATAAACGGGTTTGGGTAACGGTATTGCGGCAATTTCCAGATTTTTTTGCATTTTATTTTGTAAACAACGGGTATTACAACAATGTATTCTAGAAAAAAAAAACTTTTTCTAAACTACATTACTTTAAAACATGTAGTTTACAAAGTACAATACCTAAAAAATGGTTTTGGCAACTGTAATGAAATTTCTGAAAAAAAATTAGCATTGTAGTTTGCACACAACATGTTTTAAAGCAATGTACTTTAGAATTTTTTTTTCTAAAATACATTGCTCTAAAACATATAGTTTACAAAGTACACTGCCTAAAAATGTCCTTAGCCTTTCAACTTCTTAGTTTGGTTCCTATGCCCATATTACCCAAAACCCGATCATAGTGTACCCTAAAAACCCGATACTTGAATAAGGGCTAAACTACTACTCAAAGACCGAACCGATTTACCCAATCAGTCCTGAACGGTTCCGGTTGGTGGATTGTGTTTTTCAAATGAATATAGAGTCTCTGCTACAACGCACGAGGTACAAACCCTACTTATAGTGCAGAAGAGATAGACGTATGCAATTCAATATTCATTTGCAACTTAAATTCAATATTCATTTGCAACTTTTCTTAAAGCAATTATATTTCTGCCTTTTGTATTCGAGTATATATGAGCTCAAATTTCCCGACTATATTAACGTGCTACCGTAGAAATGTACACATTGATTGCTTTTTGGTTTTTGCTTCCAAAACTTTTTTCTATGCGTTAAATCACATTTTTTTAGACTAAGAGGCTGTTTATTTACCACTTAATTGGGTTCACAAGAGGTAAGCTAGAGCGTTTGTTTTATTTCTTAAATTTTCAGTGTTAATTGGAAAGGAGCCTCTCAGAGGGACAGATATGAAGGTGCATTGAAAAAAAAAAGTGTTCTCCCCCTTTTGGCCTAGCTATCCCGCCTCCTCATTCTTCTCCCTCATCGCTGTTGCTTCTGCTGTTGTGTCGCTATTTCTCCGGCTTTCGACGTCGGCTTCCACCTCCTCCTCCTTCTTTTCTTACGATCGGGAAAGCCGGTTCTCGCTGTCTCTCCGACTTCCGTCGTTGGAATGGAAAAATAGACGCCCTTTTCCCTTGCCCTAATACCAGCCACGCTTTACAACAAAATAGATATTGCCGCCTAATAACAAAATCGACAGTCAAGCCTCCTCCAAGCTCAGCCATCGCCAGTGTCACCCTCGCCACCCCTTAACACTTTCGGTTTCCTCCACAGTCCAGGTAACAAAATCGCTTCTTTACCTTCAAAAAAGGAACGAATCATATCCCCTTCTTCTCAGGTGTAAATGTAAAAGGATATACTTTACATGTCCTTAAACCCTAAATCCCTCAAAACCCATCATCAAAATGCACACGATCCGCTCTCGTTCAATCCGATTTCTACAATCAATCTCGAAATCTCAAAACCCCCCAAAATCAAACCAGTTCTTTCTTCGCGATTTTTCACAATCAACCTCAATACCGAAAAAACAACAACGAATTCGAGACCATGGCTACGATAACTACATGGAAATCGAGAAAAAAATACGCAAAGTCCTCAAAGTTCAAGAACTCATCCTCTCTCAGCCCAACTCCATGGTTTCATCCGCGCGTCTAGACAACCTCTCTCGCAGACTCGGTTTCAAACAATTCGAAGCAGGCCGTTTCATTCTCAAATTCCCCCACATTTTTGATGTCTTTGAACACCCGGTTCAAAGGATCCTTTATTGCAGACTTACACGAAAAGCCCTAATCCAAATCCAACAAGAAAAGGAAGCTCTGATTGACCAAATTGACCATGCTGTCACCAGATTAAGAAAGCTCTTAATGCTATCCAACACTGGACAGCTAGGGCTTGACCATGTCCGGATTGCTAGCAGAGAGTTTGGGCTTCCAGATGACTTTGAATTTTCGGTAATTCTAAAACACCCACAGTTTTTCAGATTATTTGAAGATAAAGAAAGTAAGAGTAAGTACATTGAGATAGTAGAAAGAGACCCAGAACTATCCGTTTGTGCTATAGAGAAACTAAGAGAAAAAGAATATAGAGAAAAAGGTGGAGATGCTGAAAACATTAGATTCTCGTTTCTTATAAATTTCCCACCTGGTTTTAAAACCGGGAAGTATTACAAGATTGCTGTTTGGAAATGGCAAAGGCTTCCTTATTGGTCACCATATGAAGATGTGTCTGGTTATGATATGAGATCACTCGAGGCACAAAAGAGAATGGAGAAGAGGGCGATTGCAATGATTCATGAGATTTTGTCTTTGACTGTTGAAAAGAAGATTAGTTTGGAGAGGATTGCTCATTTTAGGGTTACAATGAATTTGCCCAAAAAGCTTAAAGATTTTCTTCTTCAGCATCAAGGTGTGTTTTATATTTCTACTAGAGGGAATTATGGGAAGCTACATACAATTTTTCTTAGAGAAGCGTATAATAAAGGGGAGTTGATTGAGCCAAATGAGTTATATTTGGCTAGAAGAAATTTGGCTAAATTGATTACTTTGAGGAGGCCTAATATGGAACGTGAGCTTGTTTATTACAGAAGGGAAAGGGTGAGTAATCATGATGATGTCAGCAGTAATGGGCAGGAAAGTGATGGTGAGTCTTGTGACAGTGATGAAGAAGATGATTGCCATGAAAGTGAAGAGATTTAGGAAAACAAACTGATTGATTGATATGTTTATGGAGGTTTTATAAGCCATGGAGTTTGTCCAAGGGTGATACGGATACTGGTGTGCATGTAAAAAAAGATCTTGAGTTATAAAAAAGCAATGTTAAACTTGGAAGAGCTTAGCAAGTTTTGATATTTGGGAATGAAAGACTTTTTGTTGAATGATTGCTTTTTTATAATGTTTTATATTATCTTTGACCAAAAAGATCAAAACCGGTTAGTTTGTCTAAGGCCAAGAATGTTTTATTGAGAAGATCATATTCAATGATGAGGGCAGCTGCAAGATGAATCTGCTGAAGATTAACAAGATTTATATTAGATTAGGAAAAGTTAACAATTCAATAAAAATGAAGGATTCAACCGAGAAAATGAATGGATGCTTGATACCAAAGGAGTAAATTCACTGCCATGTCATCAGTCCAACGGGTAACAGGTTAGAATGTAGTTGATTGAAACTCTAATGGCTACATTTAACATTTTGATATTATTGGATTATTTATTTTGATAAGGCTAAATGTAAAAGAAAATGAATACGTAGTTACAGAAGAGGAGAGTGTAAGTTGGATAAAAAAGAGTTATGTGATTGTAATGTAGCTCAGGAAATCATGTATATCTGCTTTTTGCAATTTAAGATCAAAGTAGCAAGCATGGCGTATGTTAAAAATCATCACTTTTATTGCAATTGTGGCTCGAGTTATATTAAATTGAAAAAAAAGAAGCAAAGAAACTAGTTGTATGTTGTTCATTGCCGATTTAGATAAGCAATTTGGTGGTTACCGCATGAGAGGCCTACGTCAACCCGCCTTAAGGCCCACATGAGAGGTCAAACAAGAAACACTAACAATATTTTGGACGTGTCAGTGAAATTTTGTACCTCAACCAACTAGACTCTTATTGCATGGGTATTAATTTTTTAGTATGCTTCATGGGAAATTGTGTTGGTTGAGTCAGCATGAAATTAGCAGCAGTTAAAACATACCGGATATAATACCAAAACATATATAATTGACATCCACAATGCATTGAAGTATTGAATTATATAGATATAGATATAAATATTAATGACTTGTCACATTATTACTCTATTTTATATATAATTCTATCATTTTTTACTTATAATGAATTGAACTATACAACTGTTCAATGAAACATTTATTTTAAACTTCAAAAAAGTTTTTTTTTTTTATTGAACTCTCTATCCATTATCCGTTAACATGACATCTCATTGTGGTGGAGTTTAAATCTATTGAATAACAACTATGATATCCATCTCTTTTTATTTCTTTAATTAAACAATGCATTGTGAATGCTCCAACGTTTAGTGGAGTCCAATTTTTCCACCGAACCTGTTGTCCGTTGTTTTAAGAGGCACTATTTTCTCTTCTATGATGGCCCTCATTGATATCACTGAGAACATAGATGGGTCACAAGACCATGTCCAGTCGTCTTACTGGCCACAAATCAATTTTATAATATGCTAATCTGATTTCACACGTTGTTTTTGTTCAGCTAAGTATTACAAAGAAGGTAACAAAGTAAAGCTTTTTGACGATCTCGATATGTGTATCAATTAAAATTGAGTAAAAGAACAACATAAAACCAAAAACACTACAGATGACAATTTGTTGTTTATAATTGCAGAGAGAGAGAGAGAGAGAGAGAGAGAGAGAGAGAGAGAGAGAGAGAGAGAGAGAGAGAGAGAGAGAGAGAGAGAGAGAGAGAGAGAGAGAGAGAGAGAGTGTGTGTGTGTGTGTGTGCATGCACATGTGTGTGTGTGAGAGAGAGCGAGAGAATATGTGTGTCTTTTTTTGAAAAAGGGGGACAACAACAATAATCAGAAAAACAAGCTGATATATAAACTGATAAATAATAAGACATAAGCAGGTTGATATATAAACTGATAAATAATAATACTGTCTAAAATTGATTCTATTTGATATTTTATCTATAAATAGTGAGACAATGTATAAAAATGATTTTATTTATTATTTTATCGATAACACTTTTAAATAATAACAATATAACAAATTTAAAAAACTGATATATGATTATGATAACGTTAACAACAAAAACACCTTATTTTGTTACAATCAATTATATTTTTTGACGTATTCAATAATACATAACCATTTGCAACAATAAATATACATATTTATTTTTTACTTATAATAATGCCTAACTTATATTGTTACTTATTTAGATCATAATATGTACCTAAAACATAAAACTGTTAACGTGACATTAGTTACTACAACATGCACAAAGACATAGCATGGAAGATTTAATAACTTTGCATTTATTTCTAACTAACTTCTATACCGGTGTTAATAAAAGAGTTTTGACTTATATGTCCAACAAAGTATAGAAAATGATTCGATATAGAAGTTTGAAACAAGTTGGGGCTAGCCCACTTGACTAACAAGGTGATTACTAACAAGGAGGTCATGAGTTTAAACCCTGACACTAACATAACAAGGAGTAGTTTAGGAGTAAGAGTAGGATAGATTTGCCGTTCAAAAAAAAAAAAAAGTTTGGAATTTTTCATTCATTTTTTAAAAAGATCATGGATACTACCCTCAATAGTTAATGTGTGAATTGTGCTCTCCTTTGAAAATGACTAAGAGAATTAGTTGTTTTCTAATTCGAAACAATTTTACTGAACTATTATTATTATCACATATTTTCACTCATTCTCCTATATTCTTGTTTCTCATTTATGCTCATCCACTCACTCATTCTTATTTATTATTGTTTCTCATGCATTTTTATTTACTCATTATCATTAATACAAATATACGATTATTATAACATAATAAAATCATAAAAAAATCCTTACAAGTTACAATTCTTATAGGATTTAATTTTATAAATTAATCAACTTTTTATATTCACGTTACGGTCATTACCAAACATATCACTAAACTACTCAAGCAAGAAAAGTGAGACATTGCAATAGTAAGAGGACCGTTTTAGCAATTCTAGTTGTTTGTGTTTAAGTTGGGTGGACAACATAAAACTGGACGGACTTTCTTAAGTTACAAAACCAAACAACGCCACATTTCGCCTCTCTTTTCTCGTTCTCTCCGCCCCTCCTTTTAGTAGCGAACGCCACCACATTTGCATCGCTGGAAACTTGTTCACCTTAACAAAACATCCTTCTTTCTTCACTCCCCTTCTATTTATTAGTTTTCCCCATCTCAATTCTCAATCCCTCTACGAACAGGAACAGAAAGAATAGCTGAAAATGGCTTTCGCCGGAGGCAAAATTATCCAGCCTCTCGCTCTCCACGCCAGTTGCAGACCCAACAAGCCCCTTCTCTCCGATCCCTTTAATAATGTAGCTAAGCCCACCACCACTTCATCCCCTTTCCTTGGATCAACCCGGACTCTCCGCCTCAGCCAATCCGTGGCAACTGCTCAAACTCGATCTGCTTCCCGAATCGTTGCTGTATCCAATGCTTTGAAGGAAAAGAAGCTCAAATCCAGTTCCGATCTCGTACGTTCTGTTTTTTACTTCGTTAATATACTTGATTTCCCATCATCTTCTTCGCTTTTTCAGTAAACAACAGATTGCTGTCTGTCGTGTTTTGGGTTTTATGTCTTTCCTAACCCAATTTTACTTGATATACGTATCGAAGTCGTTAAAAAGCTTTAGTTTGTTAGCCATATCAGAAGCTCTAGGAATATATATATGTACCACAGATTAATATGTCAAATCAGATTAACTTATTACAAAACTGATTTTGTGTATGCAGCTGCTCACCAAAGAAGAAGGTTTAGAAGTATATGAGGACATGATATTGGGCAGAGCTTTCGAGGACATGTGCGCCCAGATGTATTACAGGGGGAAAATGTTTGGTTTTGTCCATCTATACAACGGCCAAGAAGCTGTTTCCTCAGGATTCATCAAGCTGTTGAAGAAAGAGGACAGTGTTGTGAGCACGTACCGTGATCATGTTCATGCTCTGAGCAAGGGGGTGCCTGCACGTGCTGTGATGAGCGAGCTGTTTGGGAAGAAAACAGGGTGTTGCCGTGGTCAGGGTGGGTCCATGCACATGTTCTCTGCTGAACACAATGTTCTTGGTGGGTTTGCGTTTATAGGAGAAGGCATTCCGGTTGCAACAGGTGCAGCATTCAGCAGTAAGTACAGGAGGGAAGTGTTGAAAGAAGCGGATTGTGATCATGTGACATTGGCATTCTTTGGAGACGGGACCTGCAACAACGGGCAGTTCTTTGAGTGCTTGAACATGGCGGCTCTGTGGAAATTGCCAATCATATTTGTGGTGGAGAACAATCTTTGGGCAATTGGAATGTCCCACCTGCGTTCGACTTCAGATCCAGAAATCTGGAAGAAGGGTCCGGCTTTTGGGATGCCAGGTGTCCATGTTGATGGAATGGATGTGTTGAAGGTGAGGGAGGTAGCAAAGGAGGCTATTGGAAGGGCCAGGAGAGGGGAAGGGCCTACTTTGGTTGAATGTGAGACTTACAGATTTAGAGGTCACTCTTTGGCTGATCCTGATGAGCTTCGTGACCCAGGTTGGTTGCTTTTACTCTTTCTCATATAAGGGTCTGTTTCTTTTTTCCTTGTTTAGTCTCTTATAGGTAAAGTGGCTGAATGGCAACGATCTTCACTCTATGAATAAAGTGTTGTAAACATAAAGTTTGTTTCTTTTTTGGATCGAATAAACCCATTTTAAAGTTTACCTTTCAAAAAATAACTTTCACAATGGACCATTTTATAGTTTTCATAAAAAATAAAAATCAAAGTGAGTTGATCTAAAAGAATTATTGTTCTACATAAATAATAGATTAACTATTTTTTTTTTCTTTTATAAATCACACTTTTATCTACTTTTTATGTTTCTAATGTCATTACCAAGGTATTTTTATGTTTAATATATTAAAAAATAATAATTTTAAAAAATTTGATGCTCTATAATTTTACACAAACTTTTTTGATTATGATGGTATTTATATACTTTCTACGTGATTACACATTTTTTTGATTTAACGATAAACAATTTCTTTCAAGTTTTGTTATGTAACAGTTTTAGTTTTGCAATAGTTTTTGATAGCATGTGTATTTTGTTCATAACCATTTGTAGACTGAAGGGTAAATCCGTCATTTACTATCATTCATAAGTCCATTAAGTGTTGTATGTTGACATTAAGCAATATATCCTGGACATACATCATTTACCCATAAAGCACTTAATATACTGCACTCAATGAGAAAAAAAGAAAAAGAAAAAGAAACAGGCCCTTGATGTCTTTTTTTTGGCTCAACCTATTAAGTCATTCTGTTTGGGTTACATACGTCAGACATATATAACCGTCCAGAATAAGTGCTTAACCGATTAAGTCAAAATGAAACAACAGCTTGGTATTATTATGTAATTAAATGTTGATTGTATCATATGGCAGATGAGAAGGCCCACTATGCAGCGCGGGATCCAATAACAGGATTGAAGAAATATTTGATTGAAAACAAACTGGCAAGTGAAGCAGATTTGAAGGCGATAGAGAAGAAGATAGATGAGGTGGTTGAAGATGCTGTTGAGTTTGCAGATGAAAGCCCTGCTCCATCAAGAAGCCAGCTCCTTGAAAATGTGTTTGCTGATCCAAGAGGCTTTGGAATTGGACCTGATGGAAGTTACAGATGTGAGGACCCTAAGTTTACTGAAGGTACTGCTCAGGTCTAAGCAGCTTTTCAGAATGGATGTCTTTTTTTTCTTTCTTTAATTCTCATGTTGTTTATCTTATTATGTCAACCGGATTGGTGCTCAAGCTATTACAGTTATGATTGTAGTTGTGTTTTTGATAGAGATCGAAATTTAGATGCAGGATTTTAATAGTAGAAACAATGGAAACTAGACAATGAACAAGATGATTACGTAAGATCTAATAAAAAGAAATACAAATGATATTGAATGTTGCAAGAACAACAAACAATCCCAGGGATCTCCCCTCTCTCACTAGCCAAAGCTAAGAGCCAAAATCTGTAAAACTAACTCATCGATACCTCCCATGAATTCCCTCCCTCCTCTTTATTCTTCTCTTTCCCCTAACTAACCTTTTCGTAACTTTCCATATTTACCCCTGTGGTCTTTCTAGAATGATCCTGTAATATCCATAGTTTATTTTCTTTATTGGTAATTATATTAGAGTTCGTATCACTACTCCCGCCTTCAAAAAGAGTCTTGTCCTCAAGACTCGGTTTTGAGGTTCGATGCTTGACGGTTAACCGGTCTTCCCATGTGGCCTCGTTGGAAGGCTGCCCTTTCCCATGTAGGAACCCTTGCTCCTTATTTTCTAGCTGACCATTACTTGAACGACTAGGCAAAATTGCTTCAGGAAACATATTACTTTTATCAACGATTTCCAAGTTTGGAGACGACCCTTGTTCAATGGACCGGTAGATTTTAGTCGACCCTTGTAGTTGTGCTCTGACTCCCTGGTGGAAAAAACGCATCCAACCTTTGTTCCAATTGGGAGTAACGTCTCCCAATGATGGGAACCATTCCATACCTAATATCAAATCCATAGGTCCCGTATCAAAAACCAAAGCAGTAATTGTAAAATCGCGCATACCCATAAATAAATAAAGATTCACGCAACATTGGGTAATGAACTCCATATGACCGCCACCCAATTGGATAGAGATACACCCGAAAAGCGTGACTGGAATACCCAATAAGAGAACCAATTCCCAAAACACACAGTTGGGTGTCGCCACACTGTTCACCATAATCACAATAGAATTATTCACCCCTTCCAGCTTAAAAGCTTCTCCCCCTGATGTTGCGAATGTTGTTCCCAACCACTCCAATGCCATAGACAACCCTGTCACTCCAAAATTCGGAGAACCTTCCTCTTCCCGTGGATTCTCCTCGAGACTACAATAGTTCCTGTCCGCATCGGCATACTCGTCGTCTCCTAACGAAAGGATCCGTAATTTTCCTTCTGGACATTTGTGAGCAGGTCCGAAGTGGTGCCCACAAGGAAAGCATAACCCCTTTGTTTTTCTTTCTTCCCACTCGGTTCTAGTAAGAGATCGAACTTCCTCATCGTGATTTAGGGTTTGAGATATTTTTGGTGGTGTCGTTCCCGATTGTGGATACGTTGACCTAGGGCGGTTAATTTCTCCTTGAAAAAGATAGGATTTATCACCCTGGTTTAACCCCGTGGGCCCAGTTGGACCAACATAGCCCAACATACTATGTCGATATATATTATACGTATCACCAGGCCCACCACTCAGCTGGTAACGAAACCGACTCAGGGAACTATTATTCGCTGACGGCTGGAGCATCTCCTCCCATCTTTTCCCTTCATCTTGTAATCCGGTTTCATCCCGTAATCCGACCACCTCTGGTAATTTTGGTACCAACGATCTCAAATGTTTGAAATCGCCGACATAATCACAAACTGAAGAGGATTGCTTGATTGTCACCAACTGTTCGTAAGGGTTTTGAATCTCCACCCCGTTGAACCGTTCTAACAGTTCCTCTTCAAATTGTTCCCATGAAAGCGATTCATGGAACTGTTGAACAATCGTGAACCAATGTTGCGCTACCCCAGTCATACTTGATTGCGCCAAATGAAAACGAAGGTTTGGAGCAGTACCATTGATCTCAAAATAGATGTTTGCTTTTTGAATCCAATCTTGTGGATCCAAACCGTAGAACTCGGGAAACTTCACATTCTTCGCCGCCCAAGGAAGCGTATCAGGTGGTTTGAGAGGGATACGATCGCCTGAAACAAATGCTTCGTCCCCACCCTCTTGAAAACCGTAAGAAAACCTTGAACCCCCACTTGCATCAGGAGGAGGGAATTGCTTGCCTTGTTGTTTCATCCACCCCAACATCACTCTTCTAAATTCTGCAGATTCAACACGAGCAGATTCCAAGGTTTGCAAGGACAATTTAATCTCTGCAAGATCAGCTTGAAGACGCTGAATATGCTTATCATGTTGCTCCAAGCGATTTTGAACAGAACGAGTTTCCATCTCCACACCAAGAAGAATCAACCGGCAGATCGATGGCAGGTCGGACCAATGATAGAGATCGAAATTTAGATGCAGGATTTTAATAGTAGAAACAATGGAAACTAGACAATGAACAAGATGATTACGTAAGATCTAATAAAAAGAAATACAAATGATATTGAATGTTGCAAGAACAACAAACAATCCCAGGGATCTCCCCTCTCTCACTAGCCAAAGCTAAGAGCCAAAATCTGTAAAACTAACTCATCGATACCTCCCATGAATTCCCTCCCTCCTCTTTATTCTTCTCTTTCCCCTAACTAACCTTTTCGTAACTTTCCATATTTACCCCTGTGGTCTTTCTAGAATGATCCTGTAATATCCATAGTTTATTTTCTTTATTGGTAATTATATTAGAGTTCGTATCAGTTTTGAATATGGAACAGAAAGTTTTCTGTAAGAAACTTTATGCTAAATATCCATTTATAAAGGTTATGCAAACGGAACACAATAAGGTAAAAATAATCATTTATGTGTTATTTTTGGTTCAATGGTTAAAGTTCTCTAACCATCCTTAAACGTATGGACAAAGCGAAAGGATAATAGAAACTTCATAATACATGTTTAGAGCTTGTGTAATGGAGTTTTCGGGGAATTGGGATGAGCATCTTTTTTTGATAGAGTTTTATTATAATAATAGTTATTATTCAACTATCAAGATGGCAGCATATGAAGCATTGTATGGACGAAAATGTAGAGCCCCATCTTGTTGGTTACAAGCAGGTGAGAAGGTGTTTATAGGGCCAAGTTTAATTCATGAAACAATCGAGAAGGTAGGAATAATAAGGGAAAGAATGTTGGTGGCTCAAAATCGTCAAAAGAGTTGCACCAATTTGAAGAATCATCCGTCATTTGAAGTTGGTGGTCAAGTGTTACTTATGGTATCACCTTGCAGAGGGTTGATTTTGTCTTGGGAAAATTAGGAAGTTAAATCCTATATATATTGGGCCGTTGAATGTATTGGAGAAAGTTGTAAAAAAGTGTATCGATTAGAAAGAATTGAATGGAATCATAATATATTTCACACGTGTTGTTTGAGGAAGTGGTTCAATGACCGAAGAGCCCATGGAGATTGTAGATAGAAAACTTAAGAAAGATGATTGATTTAGTTATTGTCAAGTGGAGGCATTCAACATGGAGATTGTAGATAGAAAACTTAAGAAAGATGATTGATTTAGTTATTGTCAAGTGGAGGCATTCAACAGGACCAAATCTCACTTGGGAGACGGAAGAATAAATGAAGAAAAGATATTTGAATTTATTCATGGATCCCATGTTTCCAAGGATGAAATAGTCCTAAGGAGAGGTAATTATAACATTCTATTTTTAGGGCTAATTTAAAATTTATTAAATAAATAATAATAATAATAATAAAATTTATTACTCAAGCGAGAGGTGTTTCATTAACCTTGACATACGAAACACATTCCAAAACTCTCAAGTGTTTGTGAGATATCGTTTGACCTCAGCATTCCTCTTCTAGAATACCAAACCCTATTAGGACTAAGGGTACTCTGTTGATAAGGCAGGCCGCGATATTAATAACATCTGCCCAAAACTTCTTCAAAAGTACTATATGTAATATCATGCTTTTCAACCTCTCATTCGGATTTTTGTTTATTCGCTCTGTCACTCTATTCTGTTGAGGTGTATCCATAATCGTCTTCGACATACAGATCCCATGTTCAACGTATTAATCAATAAACTATTGGCTGTTGTATTCGCCCCCATTATCTGACTTTTGGGATTGACCTTGAGATTCGTCTCCTTTTCTACGGGAGCTTTCCACTTCTTGAAGGTGGTGAAGAATTCAGATTTATTTTTCAGAAAATAAACTCACACATTCCTCGTGAAATCATCTATGAAGGTAACATGGTATCTCGAACTCCCTGTTGAAGATATCGAAGTTTGCCTAAACACATCGCAATTAACAAGTTCCACCTTTTCTATTTTCAGAACTTGCCCCACTGTAGCAAATATGACTTTCTTCTTTTTGCCAAGGATACATGGTTCACAAATTTCTGAAGCAATAGTTTTCAGGTTCAAAATCTTACCCTTCAAATCCAACATCTTCATTCCCTTCTCACTCATGTGTCCGAGTCTCTAGTGCCACAGAGTGGAAGTCTTTGTATCTTCGACTACAACATTTGCTTTTCCTGCCAAAGCATCAGCCATATACAAGGTCCCCTGCTTCTAACCTAGAGCATTTACTACGTTCTCCATCCTCAATTTTAATTGGTGATTGTCGAACTTAGTATGGGCCCCTTATTATCCAACTGCCATACTGATATCAACATTCTCTTCAGGTCCGAAATGAACTTGACATTTTCTATGTCCACTTCGACCCCAAGGGGTGTTCTGAGGACAACATTCCCAACACATGTGATTTCTAGGCTCTTGTCTGCATCCGGCCAGTGTAATGCATGGAATTCTCTGAAATGTCTTTGCAATGATTTTCATGGAATGAGGCACCCAAATCCGTTATCCAGGATTCAATGGAACTCTCATACACAATAAATAAGCATGTCATCACAATTTTCTGCCACATTCACTTCCTTTCTCATTTTATCTATGAAAGGCTTAGGCCACTGGTTTTTACAATGACTACTTTATTTGCAATTCCAGCAGGTAATGTCCTTCTTGCCTGTATAATTTCTTCTCCTCTTTGGTTTGCTTCTTCCTCTGCCGTCACCTCCTTTGTTGAACCTTCTTCCTTGTTATTCAGTACTCAAAAAACTGCTGGAGCACTCATTAACATTCCTCTTGTGGATATCCACACCAATGATCAAATCACAAATGGTTTCGAACATAAGCTTTGTCGTTCCGGATGCACTGTTGACCACAATAATCATTCTGAACCAACTTTCTAGGAGCGAAGATAATAGCAGTAACATTAATATTATTGAGTTGACTGGACTTCGTATTCGAACCCAATGTCAATATATATCAATATTGATATTATTGAATTGAATTCATTGACATGATCTATCACCGAACTGGCTTCCTTCATCTTCGTGTTAACCAACTGAATGATCAAGAACACCAAACAAATCCTGGAGAAGTAATTAAACCGGGTACAAGGAAATTTAATACCCTTTCCTTCAATTCTCATTTTTTTAATATATTTTTAGCAAAAGTTTTTGACTTTTATGGTCAAATCAAAGACCCTTTTCTTAAATTCGAGCAATAATATTTCCCAAATTTTTTTTGAGGTCGTATGATGATGGGAATCTGGTTTCTGTTATTAAACATTAAACTTGGTACGAGAAAATCAAAGACCCTTTTTTAATGGCAACTCTTAGAATGAGGCGATTTGAGTCGGTTTTTATGAAAGTGGGTAAATTTTGGTTTATATTGTATTGCTAAAGGGTTAAATGGATAAAATTAAAAAAAAAAAGTAGCTAAAATGTAAACTGGTTGAATGGTTTAAAGTTGCTCAAAGGTACCCAAGTTTCTACAATCTTTTAAGTTCTTTTAAATTGGGTTGAATGCAAGAAACATCAATGTACTTTCAATGATTTATTTGTTATACCATTGTACTTCGAAAATTTTACCTAATTATAGCAATGACATTGTATAGAGGATGATTGTGAAAAATCCGTTTCACATGATGCAACATGTCGGTAGGAAGTAGCAGTAAAATAAAAAATAAAAAATTACCGTTTTGGAGTTTTTATGATATTTTAAAGCTTTTTGACTAGCCAATACTGTATTTTTGTTTTTAGATTTTATGCATTCATTATGAGATTTGAATTGGTACTAAGGTGTTATGTTATAATTGATGATTATGGTATTTATTTATTTTGTTTTCCACAAGTCCCAAAAGAAACATAGGTAGCCGGGGGATTCTTTGATAAGATGAATGCAATTTATCTTATTTTTACCTTATTAGAGAACTTTAACCATAGAACCAAAAGTAACACTAAGATGATGATCTTTTACCTTATTGTGTTCTGTTTGCATTACCTTTATAAATGCATATTTAGCATAAAGATTCAAACAGGTTCTGTTCCACACAAAACACAACTAAAATCACAACTGTAATAAACTTGAGCACCAATCTAATTATAAAAAGATAGACAAATTGAAAACTAAAGGAAAAAAAAAATACATATTCATTCTGAAAAGCTGCTTAGACCTGAGCAGTACCTTCAGTAAATTTAGGGTCCTCACATCTGTAACTTCCATCAGGACCAATTCCAAATCCTCTTGGATCAGCAAACACATTTTCAAGGAGCTGGCTTCTTGATGGAGCAGGGCTTTCATCTGCAAACTCAACAGCATCTTCAACCACCTCATCTATCTTCTTCTCTATCGCCTTCAAATCTGCTTCACTTGCCAGTTTGTTATCAATCAAATATTTCTTCAATCCTGTTATTGGATCTCGTGCTGCATAATGGGCCTTCTCATCTGCCATACGATACAATCAACATTTAACTAGACAATAATAACAAGCCCTTATATGAGAAAGAGTAAAAGCAACCAACCTGGGTCACGAAGCTCATCAGGATCAGCCAAAGAGTGACCTCTAAATCTGTAAGTCTCACATTCAACCAAAGTAGGCCCTTCCCCTCTCCTGGCCCTTCCAATAGCCTCCTTTGCTACCTCCCTCACCTTCAACACATCCATGCCATCAACATGGACACCTGGCATCCCAAAAGCCGGACCCTTCTTCCAGATTTCTGGATCTGAAGTCGAACGCAGGTGGGACATCCCAATTGCCCAAAGATTGTTCTCCACCACAAATATGATTGGCAATTTCCACAGAGCCGCCATGTTCAAGCACTCAAAGAACTGCCCGTTGTTGCAGGTCCCGTCTCCAAAGAATGCCAATGTCACATGATCACAATCCGCTTCTTTCAACACTTCCCTCCTGTACTTACTGCTGAATGCTGCACCTGTTGCAACCGGGATGCCTTCTCCTATAAACGCAAACCCACCAAGAACATTGTGTTCAGCGGAGAACATGTGCATGGACCCACCCTGACCACGGCAACACCCTGTTTTCTTCCCAAACAGCTCGCTCATTACAGCACGTGCAGGCACCCCCTTACTCAGAGCATGAACATGATCACGGTAGGTGCTCACAACACTGTCCTCTTTCTTCAACAGCTTGATGAATCCTGAGGAAACAGCTTCTTGGCCGTTGTATAGATGGACAAAACCAAACATTTTCCCCCTGTAATACATCTGGGCGCACATGTCCTCGAAAGCTCTGCCCAATATCATGTCCTCGTATACTTCTAAACCTTCTTCTTTGGTGAGCAGCTGCATACACAAAATCAGTTTTGTAATAAGTTAATCTGATTTGACATGTTAATCGGTCGTATAGCCCTACAGCTTCTAATACGGTTAACAAACTAAATCTTTTTAACGACTTCGATACGTATATCAAGTAAAATTGGGTAAAGGAACGACATAAAACCCAGAACACCACAGATAGCAATATGTTGTTTACTGAAATAGCGAAGAAGATATTGGGAAATCAAGTAAATTAACGAAGTAAAAAGAGAACGCACGAGATGTTTATTTTCCTTGAAAACATCGATTGCAGCAACGATACGAGAAGCAGATCGAGGTTGAGCAGTTGCCACGGATTGGCTGAGGCGGAGTGTCCGGGTTGATCCAAGGAAAGGGGATGAACTGTTGATGGACTTGGCGGCATTATTAAAGGGATCGGAGAGATGGGGCTTGTCGGGTCTGCTACTGGTGTAGAAAGCGAGAGGCTGGATAATTTTGCCTCCGGCGAAAGCCATTTCAGCTAAGCAAAATCTTCTTTCTGTTCCTGTTCGTAGAAGGGTTGAGAATTGAGATAGGAAAAACGAATAAATAGAAGGGGGTCGAACAAGAAGAATGTTTTGCTAAGGTGAACAAGTTTCCAACGATGCAAATGTGGTGGTGTTCGGCGGAGAGAACGAGAAAAAACGAGAAGCGAAATGTGGCGAGGTTTGGTTTCGATCTCACTGTAACTTAAGAAAGTCCGTCCAGTTTTCTGTTAGTCCACCCAACTTAAAGACAAACAACTATAATTGCTAAAACGGTCCTTCTACTATTGTAAAGTCTCACTTTTCTTAACCCAAATCAATAATATATTTGTGGGATTCATCATATTTTAGTAGACCTTGCAAACATTTTGTGTTTATATCGGGTTGAAACTTAAACGGTTTGAGATAGTTTGACCCTAACACAACATATTTAATTAATGTGTCATGTCATGTCAATCCGTTTATTTTCTTGTCGAATTCATATCGAGTTGGTGGGTTTATGGTTTAGACATTTTAAATATGTCGTGTCTTGCTAGATTGAAACACTAAATATGTTGAAAGAGTAAAAGTTTGGGATGTAGAAAAGAAAATTGAAAAATGTTAGAACATTCTAGTAATACATATTTATTATTATACCTTATTATTTAATAAAATGGGTATTATGCTTGTAAGTTATGTAAGGCTATTCACTATTCAGTTAAATGCCATAAGTATGGCATTATTAAAGTACTCTAATATTTTGAGTGCAAATAGTGGATGGTCCCCAACATACAAACTTTTTCTATACAATTTTGATCCCCATCATCTCATATTGGTTGAAGAAATATTAAAGGTCTTTGTTGAAAAATACCATAAAACACCGTTCTATTTTGTCGTCAAAGTTTGGCATCAAGGAGACGACATGATCAATACGTTAAGGTACTGATGTCTTTTACATCTTGATGATTTATTAATATGGTTTCGATCTATATATTTATACTAAAAAGTGGTACCAGAGCTACCATATTTGTTGAATCGTCAGATTAATTGCTCTTTATTGTTTACTTTCATTATATATATATATATATATATATATATATATATATATATATATATATATATATATATATATATATATATATATATATATATATATATATATATATATATATATATAACCATGTATATTTGTAATTAGTTTGGCATTACAAATGATTCCTCTTATGTTGGTCTGTTAAGAATAGAGATTTCATAAAGAAAAAGAAATCCACCTAAAACAATGTTTTATCAATTTAATTCATTGTGTGCATGACATGTTAGGTGTTTGTTTTTTATGCCATAAAAAGGCTGCCCAACCCTCAATTTGAGTTTGTTGTATGTGGTTTCTTGATCTATTGGGGTTTAAAGTGTGGAATGGACTTTAAAATTCGAGTAAGTACATACATTTAAATCCATTCACACATGACGCTATTTTTCATAATAATTTGATTTTTTGTTGCCTAATTTGGTTTATCCACCAAGGTTAAGAAGATTTATTATGGTTGAATCCTAATAAAAATCCAGTTTAAACCATTTTAAACTCTCTGGCTTGCAGTTTCTTTAGCTTCATCAAATATCTTGTGCATCTACACCTTTCATATCTCATTTCCTTGCGGTAGAAACAATTTCAAGATTTCTAGATTGATGTATCTTAGAGATATATTTTCAACAATCTCGAGAAAATGCATGTTACACCCATTAATAATATTAATGAATTAATGTGATAGGAATGCACGTTATATCTTGAAAGATGTGGATGCACAAAAAATAAACCTTTCAACTCATTGGTCGTATTAATACTCATATAAATATAATTTTGAATGCAAAGTTTCGAACAACTTGCATTTGACTTTGCCATGCATGCTCGTCCATTTGATTTTTGGCTCCCTCATAGTATTGTTTTTTACTTTAGATACGTTATTCTTATTTTGACTCTTCGACCTCGATGGAATATCACGTGGGGGACATTTTTTTGTCACTTCCACCACTACGCGAGATTTATTTTATTGGTCAACCATTTTGAAAACGCGCGACCCTTCATATACATTGCGGGCTCATGTTTATGTTCATTATTTATAACCTTGAATCGCCAATGATCATTACTTTTATAGTAAATTGTAACCAATTCAAATGAACAATTTATTTTTCTTCTGTTGGATGTCTATGTATCTCTAAAGACGCCGCCCAGATCACATATTAAAATAACTTTTGACACATAGCCATTTGGTCTTGTCTTTGCTCTTATAATAACAATCACATACCCAAGAGAATGTGACATATTTTGCATCAAATCCACTAAATTTTTACTATTAATAATGTAACACCCCTTTTCTCAAACCATATTTAAAATACAAATACAGTTTTCAAACATAATTTACAACTCGTGACTATAAAATAGCCACTTAAATTTTTATTTTATTTTACAAACTTAAAACTTGAGGGGTATTACAGACTCAATACAGATAACCATAATTTAAACTTACAGTGTACAATAACGGTCCCAACTGCAACTCTCGCTCCCTTCACCTAAGTACATAGCATTTCAAAAACGTAGTATACGTGAGACATAAAGTCTCGTGAGTAATATGGGTTTAGACCCCAAACTTTTCTATTCAAAACTTGTAATATCAAAAGTACATTGCTAAAAACTGATTTATTTCATAAATCTCAAAATAACTTTTTCTTCTTTACTTTCAAACTTAAAAAAAAAGACTTTCTTTTATAAAACTGCTTTCTTTCTCATTTTCTCATGACCAACTGAAACTTATGAATTAAGTTAATTAATTCATTCAACTAGCTCCCCTCGCGGGACAGAACAGATCTGCCCACTCGGTTTGCTCATTCTGTCTTCCCTTTGTGACTTGGAACGAATTCAAGCACAAGGGTATACTAAGCTAGACAACTACTTCGCGACGGGAGGTACCATCCCAGTAGTGTCTTCTGATCTCCCGATTATGTGGGTGATCCTAGTCCGGACAACTGGCTCATACTTCTTTAATTCTTACTTCACTTCATCTCAAATTGGTCAAAATGGGACACAATTTGTAAACAATTCTTACTCAAACATTTTATGACTCTTTACTAAAAAGACTTTCAAAAACTGCTTTTGACATCTTACTTCCCATAAGGAACTTCTTTCAAAATACTTTACAAATCATACTTTAAAATATGCTTAAAACACTAAGCCCTTGTATAGAGCTTCATTCAAAACTATTTTCAAACTTTAGTATTTATAAACATTGGAAATCATACTTTTCTGAAAATAACATTTTGCTATGTACTATAGAAATCCTCATAAAACTCACCTTGGTTCTACTACGGTTTACTAAGCTTCGCGTACGGCTTTTCCCTTCCCGTGCTCAACAACGTTTGAAGCACCACCTATACAAATAGTATATATAAATACTCAATATAATTAACTTTATAATGCTAAGGTCTCATATGACATAACTCCAGGTTATAATAAATGTATAACCATTAATACACTCGTTTTACGGGTTTTCTCCAAAATACGCGTATATCGCTACAGTACCCCCCGAGGGGTCGTATTTCAGTTCCGACTCTTTTCCATGAAATCTTATCCCATATTAGACTTGTGTTTCAAATTTGAAGTTCATTGGACAAGTCTAGCTCAAATTCCAAAATTTAGTTTTAACGTGAATAGTGAATTTAGCCTCTGCCGCTACAGTGATTTTTCCGCAAGGTCGAATTACGGATTTGACCATTCCCGACATGTTCTTATACCATGTTAGGGTTATGTCTAAAATTTCAGGTCAATCGGACGTGTCTAGCTATAGTTTTTAGCGTTTGGAATAATTGAAAATTTTAACATTTTTGGTCCCTGTCAGGAGGCGCACTGCGCCTGGCTAGGGGCGCACTGCGCCTGGGCGCACCCCGCCCTGGTCCTGGGCGCACTGCGCCTGGCGCCTGGGCAGTGGCCTGTTCAGTCGCGATTTGTGCACTGTAGCACGCAGTTTTCACCCATTAAGCCCTTAATACAGTCCTTAATCGTATGAGGTTTGTTCTAGGACCAAAACCCTTGACTAATAACACATTTTAAGTCATTAAAAACATTTTGATAGATCAATTGCAGAAATTTAAGTTCTTGGCTAAACTTGAAAATTCTTAAGAATAGCATTCTACTTTCATGTTTTTGAGTTAAGTTCTTAACTAATGGCTTATTGGAAGCATTAGTTACTTAACCCACATGATTTCTAACTGCAATTGCAGTTTCAATTCCATCCAAAGACCAAAATGAAGAACACACCCAAAAACTAGGTTAAAGAAAAGGGATTCTTACCTCTTCAACAATGGAATCACTAATTCCAAAGTTGAAGCTTTGATTCTTGGCAATTCCCTTGAACTTCTTCCTCTTCTTTGATCTTTCCCGCTGCCTATCGTGCTCTCTGGAATTCTCTGGAGACTTTCTTACATAATAGAGAAAACAACTCTATTTTAGAGTTATATAATCCATATGAAAATATTTACAATTTTGGTCCTTTGGTTTCTAACTTCTTTTCATGAATGGTCCAACGGTCTTAACTTTTCCATTTAAGCTTCCTTACTTCCAACTTAACATTTTCTTAACATTTTTGGTCATTTTCATGTCAAATGACCAATTTGCCCTTTTTGGTCAAATTTCACTATTCACGCATCAAAACCATCAAATTTCTCATAAACTTTTATTTCTCATTATATTAATACATATTATTACACATAATAATCGTGCAACGTGACAAAAGACGATTTTACCCTTTTTGACTTTTTCGCGGGTTCTTACAAATAACCACAAAATGAATAAAAAATCAAAGTATAAAATTCTGTAATGCTTACAAACATGTAACAACCTAAAAATATATTAAAATTATCGAACAAACATATATATTTGGTTGGTGTGAAAATTCGTCGTCTATATGGATTTTCAGACGTTTGATCAATTAATGTATACAATACGGTAGTTTATTATGTTCTTCTTGTGGCCCGAATGATAAATAACTTCTTGTGGCAGTTCATTGAATGATGAATGCCTTCTTGTTGCATTCCATTCGTTTTATACTAAATGGTCGATTGCTAAAGCTGGTAGAAACGATTCATTTTTTGATGAATATCTACGAATTATTTTTGTGATTGTGTGGCATATGTTGATTAATAATGTCAATGTAGATATTCTTTTGTAACTATTTTATACAAATGGTCCCTAAAGTTATAAGTATTTTACAAAAATCATTATATTGTAAGTATTAAATATTAATGATGTCAAAAAAAAAAAAGGTATAATGGTCATTTGCTAGTCATTATGTGTACATTTAACATATAGAATTTGTCGGAATTAATCTTAAAAATCTCGCATGCAACTTTTGAAAACCACATTTGTGTCAAAAATAGAAAAAGTTGTACTAAAACTACAAATGGATGTAAACCATGTGGACCAAAACTGCAATATTATAATAATAATAATAATAATAATAATAATAATAATAAGAGTAAACTGTAAATTTGATCCCTGTGTTTGCTAAAAAGTGTGACTAAGGTCCAAAAAATTTTGGACTTGCACCAGTGGTCCAAAATCGAAAACCTTTTGTGGTTTTGGTCCCTGAAAAAGTTGAAATGACTGTTTTACCCTTTTAACTTCTTTTTTCCATTTTTTATATTTATTTCAATACATTTTTAATTTATATTAATAACATTAATAATAAAGACCCCTCCACCCTACACTCCCTTTTCTCTCATCCTCTCACTCGTTTACTCTGATTCTTCTTGCCGCCGTTACCATCATTTCCCATTAAAATTTTCCCTTCTTACCACCATTTTCCTTTTAAGACTTTCCACAAAACAAAAACCTGCATCTTTGTGAACTTCCGAGGATTAAAAACACAGTAACACAACAAAACCTCTCATTTGCAGATGCAAAAACATACACACTAAAAACCTGCAACTTACAAACACACGCACACATGCGTGAAACTCAAAATCAAACCTTTACTTCCTTTGTTTTTTTGGAATTGAACCAACATTTCATTTAGACATCAAAATCAAAAGCATTTAGAAATCAATTTTGTTTCATCGGCAGCAAGACCCTTGTTCGTCGCCATCTTCTGCAAATCGATATTCTTCGCCTGAAATCGATGTTTTCAAGCAAACTCCCCCGGATATTATTTCAATCCAAAACGACGACCGCATCAATTTACCCCAAACCGTCCAAATCGTCCCGTTCTCTAAACGTATCTCAAGTCGTCTAGATCATATCTCAAGCCAAATCGAAGACCATTGTATTTCAAACGACTCCAACATGTCCCGATCTCTAAACCACTGATACAGATATTGAACCACTAAACCATTGATACCAACATTGAACAAATCGTTTGGACAAAAAAATTTAACAGGAAAGCTTCTGATTGCATAAATTTCTCACTGAATCAATCTCTCACTGAATCGATTCATCCCTACCTGAAGCGTACAAAAGTCTGTGGTTTTTTTCTAGGGCTCGAAAGTCGGATAGGATTGCACTCCCACAAGAAATCTCTGCCAATGACCACCTCCACCGCCGTTGCATCCTCCTTCGCTGCTACCCACCAGCGACCTGAACCCTAAATTGACGGGTCGTCTTCGTCTTCGTCCTCTCAAGGTTTAGGAGATCCACGAAATGGAAAGGAGATTATCTGACGAGTATGAGCTCCCTAATTTTCTCGGTGTTTAAAATGAAACTCGACTGTAATGCTCGCTCATCTCGTATCTGAATACGACATCGAGTAAATGGAAAGGAGTGGTTCCAAGGGCGATGGAGGCTGATCGGAGATCGGAGATCGAAGGCAGAGGGGTGATCGGAGAGAGAGAAGTTCCGAGGATTTTTGTTTGTTCCAGGTTTCAAGAGATGAGAAAGAGAGAGATGGGAGGGCACCGGGTGGGTTTATTTTTTTAATATTGTTTTTAGATTTTTGAATTAAAAAATATTGAAATAAATTAAAAAATAGAAAAAAAAAAAGTTAAAAAAGGCAAAATAGTCCTTTCATCTTTTTCAGGGACCAAAACCACAAAAGATTTTCGATTTTGGACCAGTGGTGCAAGTTAAAAAGTTTTTGGATCTTACCCACATTTTTTTGTAAACCACATGGACCAAATTTGCAGTTTACTCTAATAATAATAAACAACAAAGGGACACAATCAAATAAAAGAAGAATAAAATAATTAATAACAATATGTCTGCCACATGTTCAACGATTAGCTTAGGCTTTAACATGGAGTTTTGAGAGGCTAAGAACAATTGTTCATCGGCCGAAGAAATGTCCTTGTTGTGTTTGCTGTGAATTAAGGTCTTCTCTTTGGCATCGAATCCGTTGACGAAGATCTTGTCATCAGCTGAGAAACTAAAAACTTTGTTGATAAAAACTTCAATTCTTGATTTTGTCAGATGGAGGATATCAGCTCTTTCAAATACATCCCCCATTTTAAAAGGCAAAGTTTCTTTAATTTCTGGAATATTGTCATTGGATCATGACTATTCCATATTGTATTTTTGATAAACACACCCCTTTCATAATGAAGGTGTTAGTAGGAAGGACTGGAATCCAAAAAAGAAAACAAAAACACAGAGATCCTCATTGCAAAAAAGATATTTCGGAACCCAATCTATTGTTTTCATATAAGCGTAGGTACGAAATCTGTAATTTACTCAAATTAGAAGGAAGCGGTCAAACCTAGTTGGCACTAATATTTTGCCACGGATTATTGAATTTAGTCACCGATAAAAGTAGTAAAATACAACAATTTTACAACCATTTGACAGCCAGATGTGACGACTACTATAACTATACGTACATAGGTATATAACTAACTAACTAAATAGATAACTAAAAAAGTTGATGAAAGATCGTTTTATCTATTACTTCCGGTGCTACTATAAATCTACCAACTCAATTTTATGGCAAGATCCAAAAGAGCCTCAACTTGGTTAATCACCTTTCTCTTTTCTTGTTCTTTCAACCTCTTTGCAACAGATTCAGGATCAAGAGCTTCGAGTTTTGATCCTCCGGTTTCCAAGGGTCGAACTTCTTTAAGCAACGTGTCCACCTCCCGAATAAAATCGATCCGTAAAAGAAGATCATCTGCCTCCATTGCCGGTCTAACCAGAGGACCATGGTGCTGATGGAATAAAAAAAAAAAAAAAGATAACCAAAGTCAAGAAACAAACCGGCTTAAATAAATAGATGGGTCTATTCGGGTTATTTTTCATTGCTAATGGGTGAAATTAAAATGTTTAGCTAAAAATATTGGATTGTCATTTTGATAATTGTTTTTGTAATCATGTATAATATATTAATTATTTATGAAATTAAAACGAAAACGAAGAAAGTGTTAAGCGGGTCAACCCAACCCATTTTGAGTTTTGACCGTTTACCTAACCAATATGGGCGAGTTATATAACGAGCCAAAACGACCCATCAACAATTTTTCACTTTTAATAAATAATTAATATGTTACATTTGATCACAAAAGAAATATCTGAAGTTATATAAAACTTGAATATGTCATGAGCAACTCTCAACCCGTTGGATCCTTTTTTTTTTTTGCTAATTCTCTTCAATGAATTTTGTAATAAAATTGAACCGAAATCAACCAATATTCATGTATTTGGGTTAAAATTGCACCCTCTAATGTAAATGTACAAATATATGAAATTTTAGCGGTACCTTATCAAGATCAAACCCTGTTGGAACCAAGAGACTGAAGGGATCTTCTCGTGGGAAGGTTTCAATCATTCGTTTTTTACATGCTTTGAGCCACCCATCATCATCATATCCATCATGCATCATTAAAAGATCATTCAGCATTCTCATGGCTGGAGTAGCTTGCCTCTTCAAGATCTCCGTCTGAAAATTGTTTATTATAGCAGAAAAACAAAAGCCTTTTGGCGTAAAAGCTATGGCTAAATGCAAGAAATAGCAACGTACTTTCATGTATTTGTTTATTATCACATCTTATTTCAACATCTTTCTACTATAGCATTGTAGTTTTAATCTTTTCTTAGTAAGTCATTACAGTATGAAACATCTACCCAATTATAGCATTGTACTTTGAAACATCTACTCGATTATAGCAGTGAGAATTGCTTTGTATATGGATGAAATTGCTATAACAGACTTTTTAAAGTGCAATGCTATAATAGGAAGAAATGGAAGTTGGATCATATAAACAAATAATTGAAAGTATGTTGCTATTCTTGAATTTACCCTAAAAACCATATGAATTAATAAGGTGATAAACAAAGCATACCTCAACACGCCTGTATAACAGATCCAGACTTCTTATCACATCTTTTTCTTCCTGAAAAATTGTGGAAGAATGTATAATTAGAGCTCTTGTTAGATCCAAACGACATATTGGAGGGACAGGTCCAGGTGTGGCCTCCCAAATAATTTCTAGTCAACAGAGGTGTTTAAAATTTGGGCTAAATGCAAGAAATAGCAATATACTTTCATTTGTTTGATTATTATAGCATCTTACTTTCAAATCCGTCTATTACAGCATTGTACTTCCAATTTTTTTCTCATTAAGACATTGTACTATGAAAATTTTACAGTTATATTACTGTACTTCCAATTTTTTTGTTATTAAGACATCACTTTGAAAAATCTACCCAATTATATCATTGTACTTTTAACTTTTTTCTTATGAAGATAATGCACTTTTGAATAATCTACCCAATTATAGCAGTGAAAATTGATTTGTATTTGGATGCATTGCAACAATTGGGCAGATTTTTAAAAGAACACTGATGTAATAGGAAGAAATTGGAGTAGAATATTATAACAAACAAATAAATGAAAGTATGTTGCTATTTCTTGCATTAACCCTTAAGACCATAAATTAAAGAACTTTTGCCCCTTCAAAAAAAGAAATATGATGAATTTGTAGATTTTCTGGCTCCATTTGTTCAAATCCATTATAAGTTTTAGAAAAAGACAAATGAGAAAGATATTTACATCACGTCGAGCAAGATCAAGACGAGTCCAGATGACCATAAGAACAAGTTCATTCAGTTCACCTTTCTCTGCAGCTTCTTCAATTTTCTGTCAACAACAAAATTCGTTACCTTTTTTTTTATATTAACAACATATACCATTTACGAGTAACCACTTTTCATGATATTAACAAGAAATCAAGCATACAACTTTTTGCATATTCTAAGAATGATACAAGTAAAAATGGCCGTAGAAGAAACAAGTATGCGATATTTTTATTTTATTGTTTACTTATGTGAAAATGGGACAATTTCGGTTATATTTTATTGATAAGGGGTCAAATGGGTGAGATTAAAAAAAGCTATCCAAAAACGGAACATGTCAAATTGATTAAAAGTCCCCCTATCAATCAAGTGTTTACAACCTTCTAAATTGCTTTATGCAAAAGAAACAATATCATTATTGCATTTATATTTCATTTAATATTTAAAATTTGGACAAAAACATAATAGGCTGGTCAACTCAAACCACTTTGACTTGTACTAACATTTTACCCAACAGATTATTAAGGATAAATCCAGATTTTACTTAATTACCCCACTATTTCTAACAATACTCAACTAATCATCTATTCTAATTATTGTTCTTGAGGTCAAAATTATAAATGGGTGGGTTGGGTAAGGTCAAAAACGGTATATTCTTTGGACAATTCAAAAAGGGTTGGTACTTGGGTTGACCACCCACTTTTCTGGTCATTTTTTAAATTTGATTAATAATCAATATATTAAATATTATTCCAAGATTTATATAATACAATAATGATCTAAAGTTTGTTTAGAATAAAGGAATTAAGACTTGTATACTTTAGACAACCTTTTAAAACTTTTTGAAAAGTTTCTGTTTAGCATATCTCCATAAATTTTGTCCATTCAACATCTCATCAAAAACATCACTCAAAAGGGTTCAAATTGCCCCCTCTAGTCACAATAATCACTTTGAAAATTAACATTTTTTAGATCATATATTCTTTTACATGAAGAAAACAGGGAAGTTTAGTAAACATAAATCATGAATTGATAGCAAACAATTACCTCTTCAATCTCTTCAGCAGATTTAATAAAGCTGGATACCAATTTCTTTGCTTTAAAAACGTCTTCTTGAGGATAATTCTTCAACAACATCCCAATTTCCCTATACTCTTCAACTATTCTTTCCTCTTCTTCATCTTCCTCTTGACGCAACCGCTCCAACTCCTTAGTTTTCTCTCTCTGACGCGCTTGCCATTCCTAAAATGGCACACCAAAATAGATCAAACTTCCCAAAAAGACCATTTTGTCCTTCCTTTTAGTTCATAAACCCTAAACCATGAACTAAAACGGATGAACCCGAGTAGCTACTTTTTGTTCCTGCTTATTGATTTCAAGATTGCATTTGTACTTCCAAATCCAGGTTTTGGTATTCTTTAATACAGTGATTATTACAACTTTACGATTATAATTTGGCAAAAGAAAAACTTAGGATCATTATACTGAGATTTGGAAATGCATTGCAAAGCAAAACTGATTCTTGAGATAGATGTTAGAATTACTTAACTCTAAGAAGCATTAACCAACTGATTATAACAGTCACTTTGAATATGCACATCCAAAAACCCCAAATGATTTCATGATATAATTGTAAGCAGTCAAAGTTTTCATCTTTATATTTCATTCATTATTTTATACTAAATCTTGGTCCTGACCCATGTGTATTCCTAAATGTTTCATTTCTTTTGACAAAATATGAACTACAGAACCGGGCTCATTGAAGATAAGCTAAAAATATGGCCAATTTTAACAGATGTGATACCTTGTAGCTATAACCCCAGATCAAATGTAAGAAATACCCTTTTCAACCATAAGAAAACGAAGAATTAAGTAGTAGGGTTTCGAATTAAGTAATCTGGCTTATTATATAACCGCACGATAAGCTTTGTTGGCGAATTTCAAGAAACACACTTTCAAAATTGCTAAAAAAACAGAAGAAGAACTTGATGAATCAAGTAGTAGAGTTCCAAAAGAAGTAATTTGGATTGTTGTAAAATAGAACCCTTAAAAGATAAGCTTAAACTTTGGCGAATTTCATGAGGTGTAACAAACATGAAACCTTCTAGCTATAACCCCAGACAACAAATACAATAAGTACCCTTTTCAGAAATGCTGAGAAGCAAAAGGAGAACATGAAGTATCAAGTAGTAAAAGAAGCAATTTGGCTTACTTCATCATGGAATTCTTTAGGGAGGCCAGCTAAGACTTCATCTTCCAACTTCTTGCTCCTACACAGAACTGGAAACAAAACCCTATTAAGCAAAGGAAGATGAGCACAAAAATGTTAAAGATAAGCGAGTATCCAGTAGAAATACTGACATGTGCGTTTGATGGAAAGAGAAAGATTTAAAGAAGTCGGGAATGTTGACAAGGCTGTAATGGAGATGGGAGGGAGGACGGATAGCGCGAAGACTCGTGCCTGCATTTTTAGGGATACTTGCTAACCATCACGAGTCCTCGTTTATTCTTTATAAACTCCATCATCCCTTCTAACAAGAAAAAACGACCACAATCACAGTGAATTATCATTTTCTAGTTAACTTGGATAAACAATATCTCAAACTCATTTAATATAGAGTTAGTTACATAATTGGTCCATGTGGTGTGCAACTTGTTATAGTTTTGATCCAAATAATGAACAACGGATTTGACTGTAGTTTTGAAATCATTCACATAGGTCTCTAATCCATGTAAAAAGATTTTATCACATTTTTTACTTTCTTTTTATTTTTTCTTTTTAGTCTTCCAATAATAAAAAAATTAAAAAAAATCTACCCCACCCCTCACCCCATATCCCCTCCCCTACACACACACAAGCCGAGCCATAAGCTTCTTTAGGATGTGAGGACAACTGAATTTTAAGTGGTTAAAGTTGTCGGTGTCGTTGTGTATCATATTTGATGAACAACAAAAGTTCAAAGTACGTTACATGGGAAACATAAATGCATCATATCTAGTCTCCACGCTTGTTAAATCATGATGAAAGTTTCGCGAAAACCAAATTGTTGTTAGCATTGAGAGAAATATAGCCAAAAATGAGAAATATGATAAATATATTACCTCGGAGAGTTTCATGACAAGCGAGATATTTGAGGCACTCAGATTTCAAGTTGTGACAATAGTGCTGATCATTAGTGCTAATGTCGTGGCAATAGTGGCAATAGATATATGTTGGTAAAGGTTTAACGCGCAAAGCATCACAAACCGACCTAAGTCATACTCGCTGAGATTGAGTGATGCCAAAAGATGTTGAAAGAAAAAGGTTGAAACTCGTTTGAGTCTGAAACCATGAGCCCGAGATCTTTCAAATCAGGCGGGTTGTCTCAATATATGTAATGAGGCAACACCTACATAAGACGGTTACACGTAACATAATTATCATTAAAAGGTAAGAAAAAATAACAAAAATCATAATTTCAATGTAAGGACTTAACATTTTCAACAAAGGTTGTTGGCTAGGTCTATAGTCTTTTAACCATTAGTCCACCATCTTTTAAGTTTTAACATTCGTTATATTTTTGTTGAAAAGCCTACCTATAATATAGAATTCTCAAGAAAAATATTGTATTTTTTTGAAAAGAAACTAGTTTTAGAGCATGTTTCTTTTTAACCTGATATTGTTATTATAAAAAATAATAAATTCAGATGTTATATATGTTCGCCATCTTTATCCGATTTCAAAACATTACACATTGTCTAATATTTTATTTATGCTTGCACATGACTACTTTTAGTTAGCTTATTTATTACACACATTAGAGGTGAAGGGAGTATAGGAGGCCTTACATTATATATCTAGATCAACTTTAAGTTAAAATTTTGATTTTCATGAGTAATAGTTTCCACCATTAACACATACACATGAAATGTCTTTGTGTTGTACAAGTAAAATTGAGGGGTTATATCGTTTTTGGAGATGCTGTTTTTTCCATATTCATCACTCTTAGGAAAAAATTAAAATGTCCCCCAAAACCCTACCAATGATAAATAATAAAGAAATAAGATCACAAGAATATACTTGAAAAACTCCAAAATCGATGAAAAACAACAAATGGTCTCCAGAGAGATTGATATAATATATGATTAAATTTTGTAACTAAATATATTAACCTCTCAATATTTACCTAAATTACACCCACAGTTTCTAAAGTTTTTAACTTTTTATTAATACTTTTGTACACTTTAAGACATGAGAAAAAAAACGAATTTGGTTGGGTAGTTTGAACCTAAAGTCTTAGGACTCATTTTATAGCTTGGAGTCCACTCCACCTTACTACACTCTACCGATATGGGACAAAGAAAACATTTTTCATATTAGTAATATCTCAACAATACTCACATTTGAATAAATAAAAGAAAACATCGACCACATAAAAGAGGAACATTATTTTCAATTGACAATCGTAACTTTAGAGAGAGATAATTCTTATACCATGTCATAAAGAGTAGATCACCTTGTCACATGTCAAGAAACTTGTTGAAAAAGTTATGGTATAACTTCATTATTTGGCAATAACAAGAGTTCGTCAACCATCAACATCAACTCTCGCCATATAATTTCATTTGTGGATCTATAAACTCATTAAAAATAGTGTGTCCATGTCCATGGTAGCACGCACTATCACACCCACTAAATGAGGCTAGATGTTTTGACCCTTTTAGTGAGTATGTGACATCAAATGAAGTTCATATAGGATCATTGAATTAAAATTTTATTATTTTTATGAAATGTAATTTATGATGAGATAATAAATTAAGAGAATTTTAATCAAGGATAAAATAAGTTCGTTTTATTTTAGGAACGAATTATTGTACAATACCAATAAATTCATAAGTTACTTTTAATTAGAATTAGTAAGCTTAGTCTAATACCCCACATATTTCGTCCCCAATTTGGGACATCTGAAAGATAGTAAATACATCTTCTAGATTGCAACCAAAAATGATTAGAATTCTTTAGGTCCAAAGTCCAAAAACTAGCTAACACTTCCACCAAAAATTTGGCATGCCCTTCGATCAAGGAATAAAAATACCTTATATGGGGAAATTATTTTCAATCAGGACTTCTATCTAAATAGGTTTTGCTCGACTTATAAAATTCTAACATCTCATCCAATGCTAAGCAAAACATATGCCTTGTAATACATGTCATGAAAACAGTACGTATGAAGAAAACATCTCGTGACAGAAATATGTTTTGTTACAATATATATACAATTGAAATCGTTTGATATAAAAGTTGCTTTAAAATATCTCATGTCAATACGTATGAAGAAAACATCTCGTGACGGAAATATGTTTTGTTACAATATATATACAATTGAAATCGTTTGATATAAAAGTTGCTTTAAAATATCTCATGTCAATACGCAATGTAATCTAATGCATCATCATACACAAATTTAATGGTTGGGGAGTTCATACCCCTGTCGGTTCCATATCGACATCATTAATTGTGTGAAGTTCATACCACTTTTAGTTATTTAACGAATCATGTATACCCCTTTTGGTTATTCACTGAATCATATGGAGAGTCTATTCCACATGGTAGTAGTGACCGACTCAATATCACATTTGAGAAAATAGATCAACCTAAAATGATTAACATTTCATAAAGTTGTTAATTAGAAGACGAGACCTATTTCGCAAATTGGTGGTATCGTCCCAATAGCGCCTGCTTATCCCTCACAATAGATAAGAAAATCACAAAATGATTTATATGCAATTCACATTAAATATATGCATGATGAAGGTGCATATTCTTTCCAATAACATTTCATATTCAAGCATGCAATGTCATGATGCAACATGTCATAATAGTCTTTCATAGACGAAAACATTTCATAGGTGCTTAACATAAGGTGTTTTCTACCATATTATGATATATTTATGGAATTTTCCAATCATAAAATGTTTTAAATTATTATAAGAATTATATTTCAATAAATCTCTCACTTCGCCTTTATGCCATATTTGGAAATTTATTTCAATAAAGTTTTCAAAAATAAAAGCTTTGTTTAAATCACCATTTTACATCTAATTTGACACTAAGCTGTTTCAAGCACTATATAAATAAACTTTCAAGTCAAAGTCTAGTCCTTATTCATATGTCTTATCTCAATTTAAATTACCCTGTCCTAGATACTATTTCCATTATCTTTTATGATTGTTGGATGGCATTAACAACATTATAGTTTTCTCCAAATTTAACATTACTTATTTCATAATATTTATAAAAACATATTTTATTTAGTGTAATATAGTTGATCTCAAAGATATTTAAGTATTTGATTAACTTGTTAAAATTAGAAAACTTTTTCTTTATGTAAATTGACTACACCTAATAATAATGACCGGGTAAAAATCATTACATCCTGCAAAATCATTGTTTTGAGAAATTTCTAAATAAAACTATTTTGTCCAAAAATACCAAGTTACAAAGTAAATTTATCAAAATTTATGTTGAAATTTGCCACCGGGTAAAAAATCATTACATCCTGCAAAATCATTGTTTTGAGAAATTTCTAAATAAAACTATTTCGTCCAAAAATACCAAGTTACAAAGTAAATTTATCAAAATTTATGTTGAAATTTGCCATCTAAATGCAAAAGTTTTTAATAGCAAAACACGTGTATTACAATAAATATAGCTAAACTGAATAATTTTCTCATTAGTGGATTTGGAACCATTTCCAATGGCATATTATCTTTGTAACTTCTTAACTATATGCATTTTAAAAATGTCATCCAACTCTCAAGAAAGTCGTTTTTGTTAGTCTACTCTTATCAGTAATCCAATAATCTAGTAAAATTCACTATTTATCTCATCTGAAATACACAATCCAACAATATCAAAATTTTGTCACTCATTAACAATCCAAACTAAAACTAATTTTTACTAAAAATATATCAAAATATATATCAAATTTGCAATCATCTTGTAGAGGAAAATATATCATGTATTTCGATATAACTTATGTAATTTTTTTATAAAGGCCACCATAAATATGGGCGATAGCAAATTAGCAATATTTATATGATTTGGGATAACATGCATATTATAAAAAACAATTAAATCATATGTGTCTACAATGAGAAAACCAATATTGAACATAATTACTAATATTATCGCTCACATATATGTGGACGATATCTTACATATAGGAAATGATGACAATAAAACTGAAGATGTCAAAATCCATTTATTTGCACATTTTAGCATAAAGGATTTAAATCCATGGAAATATTTCTTAGAGATTGAAGTAGCTCGTTCGGCTGAAGGGTTTGTAGCATGTCATCGAAAATACACCTTGGACATATTAGAAGATAGTGGTGTTCGAGGAAGTCAACCAAGTGCTTTTCCCATGGGACAAAATTTGTGTTTTCAAAAGAAAAATGATAGTCATGAAGTTGATGCTTCTAAATATAGGCGGTTGGTGAGACAAATACTTTTTATCATCGTCACACAACCGGACATAACTTAGAGCATCCACAATAAGAAAGCTTTTTCATAGAGCTTTTTGGTGTTTTTTGATGCCACATTGTTAACAAGTTACTAGAGCTTTTTCACTCACTATAGAGAACTTTTTCACTTAAGCTTTTTTGGTCCCTAATTAATGCTTCCCTTTATTTATTATGTAAAAATGTATATATGAATATAATATATATATATAAATAGAATAATATTATTATTGAAAAAGCTCTAACCATAAAGCTTGTTAATTAGCAAGCTATTTGAAAAGGCTTGCTTTTGAAAAACTCTTCACTATAGCTTATTAAAAATAAGAGAGCTTTTTGATTGAAAAAGCTTTTAAAAAGCTCCTATTGTGGATGTTCTTATCTGGTGAATCAATCGAGCCAGTTTTTCAACTATCGACAACACACCCAAATGAATGTAGCGTTCAGAGTTCTTTGCAACATGAAAAGTATGCTAGGACAGAGGTTGTTCCTACCTTTCACCAACGCACTTGAACGTGTGAATAATGAAGAAATAAAATTCTTACTCATGATCTTCAAAGTCCAACTTGAAGGAAAATGTTGAGACGTGTGTCTATGTACATATTTCCTTATCCATAAGTTGGGTTTATCCTGGCTTACTATTATGGATTATATTATTATCCTTTCCTATGTTAGCTACGTATTTTCAACATAAACATCCGGATGTATTCTTTTGATGCAAGCAATTCAATAAATAATCAAGTAATTTCCTTTATCCTTAAATTTTAGTTTTCAAAATCCTGACCTTAAACATTTATAATTAGAATTTGAATAAGCTTTGTCAGATAGTACAAAACTAATTATTACGATTGATTAGCTCTACAACATATCTAAACTTTCAATATATTAAAAAACAAATTTTACCACTTGTTAACTTATTTGGCAAGACAAAGAAGTATCAAAAAAGAGTGAGCGTCATCCATGGATGACCCCACCAATCAGCTAAGGGCCAACGATAAATGTTGGGATGAACCACGCCGCACTATCATGACCCCGAAGATTCTACGATAAATTCCACAGCCGCACCCATCGCACGGACCCCACCAACCCCAAGCAACGCCAACGCTAATTCTTCCTCATCCCACTTTCTTAGCCCTTTACTCAAACTCCTTAAAACATCCACATCAACCTCACGAGTCCATTTAGGCGTACACGAAACCATCAAACTCACAAAACCAGAAACATACGCCCTCCATGTCGCTTTATTACAACCAAGCGAAATCTTCCCATCAAGCGCGCTCGCCATGAACTCCAAGTGGGCCCCGAGTATGTCCGCACGTTTACTAGACACCGAAGACACCGAATCCACACCCCACGCAAACGCACCCGAAAGAACCGCGAAGTAAGCAAGAGCATACCCTTTTAGCATCCCAAGCATCCCGCCCGAGTCCCCTTTATTTTGGTCTAACCGGTGCACCGATATGAACCACGATGGCATCGTTTCTTTAATCAAAACTTGTATTAGATTCAACCCGCCGGTTATCCAAACCAGCGAGGCTCCTAACGACGCGGCTAGCTTTATACGAGTCATGGTTTCGGAAAGAGAAACCTCGCCGTATCTCAAGATCATTCCGTTTTTAGGGTTTTTTAGTTTTTCAATCGGGACACCAGTGGACACAATATTTTTAACAGAATGCATTAACAGAGAGACGATTTCTTCGGTCATGAACATGACATCTCGAATACTACGGTGCACCCGTAAGTATAATATTCCAGGGGCCACCGGAGCGATCCCACCGGAAAAGTCGGACCCGAAGCCGTGACCGAGGAGGCTACCGATTCCACCTGTGTTTGAGACTACGGAAGGTGTGTTTAGACCGAGGGTTGATGCGAAGCAGACTTTGAGAAGTTTTACCACAGCGTCATTGTTGTGGTGGAATACTGTTCGGGATGCTGAGAAAACGAGATAGTCGGTCCAACGTTTGGCTTTTTGAGTCCAGAGAGCGGCTATGATGGCCATGCATGGCCATGGACAACCTGCACCGAGAGTGTCTAATGCTGGGCCCGCTAGGTTCAGGACGGATTCGGAGATTCTATCGACTTTGTAAGTTATCGTGAGGCTCACTAGGGCAGCAAGTGGTAAGGGAAGAGTAGCCGGACACGTCCCCCCTGCTATAGGAAGAGTATAAATGTAAAATACAAAAACTATAATATAATTTTAAAGGGTCAATGTTGAAATAGGGGCCCCTGTTTAGTCACTTATATTTTTTTCGGAGTCCAAGTTCATTTAACTTTCAAAAAGTGTATCCATGACATCCTTTTTGTGACCTGCTTTCTAAGTTATCCAACTTTTTTTACAAATGTACCCTAAATTTTAATTTTATTACGAATTTGGTCTCAGTTTTTTTTATAAATTTGCTCCAACTTACAACTTCGTTTTACATGTTTTATTTACAACTCGTTTTACACATTCTTACATTGTCTTTTATAGAACTGTTTTTACACGTTTTTTATAGAACTATTTTACACATTTTTCACAACTTTGTTTTTACATGTTATTACTTCGTTTTTTTCATTGGCTTTTTTACAAGTTTGTTTTTACACGTTTTTACTTTTCTTACACGGTGCAATTATGTTGTACAACTTTGTTCATTTACATTGTTTTTTCGCAATCATGCTTTACAATTAGCCTATTCATAAAATATATCTTGTAATCTTAAAATAAATTTTAATATGAAGTTGTAAATAAACAAAGTAAAAACAAAATAAAATAACAACGTAAAAATGAAGTAAAAAACATGTAAAGACAAGTAAAAGAAACATGGTAACATATATCAAAATGAAGTTACTAAAAAACATGTAAAATGAAGTTTTAAAAAAACAATGTAAAACATGTAAAAACGAAGTTGTAAGAAAATTAAACAAATTTTGTAAAAAAAGTTGGGGAAATTTCTAAAAATGAATATGGGACCAAATTCGTAATAAATTTAAATAGTGGGAAAGTTTTGTAAAAAAAAAAAAAGTTTGGAAACCTGTGAATTGTGAAACCTACTATAGCAAGTGACAAGGGTGTAATGGATACAATTTTGGAAGTTAAGTGACTAAATGAGCACATGGACAATAGTTGAAGGACCAATTTCAACGTTAACCCAATTGTAAAATGGTTAGCTTTAACTAAAACATACCTACAGAAAGACGTGGAACGTCAACTCCGGTTGCAGCCAATATCTTATTTATGTTTTGTTCCACCATGGACAAGTTTGTGGCGGGACTTGGCCAATCGGTTCCGTTCATAGATGCAGGCTTCCAAAGACCCCTCGTGGTTTCAGCTGAAAGGTAACTCACAATAGTTGCCATAGAAGCAGGAAAAATGTCCGCAAGATCTTTGAACCCTGAGGTAAAAAGTATTACCAATATTAAAACACATTACAAAAAAGACGTAAATACCCTCATCATCATCAAAACTAACCAGTAGTGAGTTCTCGTGGAGACAATCTTCCATGGGCACAGGCGGTCAATGCAGCATCGAGCGCAAAGGGGACGGCTTCTAGAATGTCCCAAGCAGGATATTTAAGATGAAGAGTGTACTCATCCGCTACAGATCCAGCTGAATTGCTACTTCCAGTCAAAGTTTGATTTGTTTTTCTAAAAATCATGTTGAGAATGGCATCAAAGATTTGGTACACTGAAGTTCCAGGTTTGAGATCGGAAAGGGTCGAGGCGATACACGCTTGATGCTGTCGATACCAAAATTTTAATTTTGGAAAAGAATCCAAATATACAGGAGTTGAAGCAGAAGGATCACACTGCTTAAAAAACCTCATTCTTTTCTGTTGGTGTTTAAGCGAGTTCCCACATGATAATAATTGAGAATTGCGTGTCAGCAAGAGGAACTCTGGTGTTAACTTAGACCCTACTGGAGGTAAATCCCCAATTCCATGCTCAATAGGTGGTTGCTCAAATCTCCATAGCTTTAAGAAAAGAGTAAAAGCATTTGAGAACACAACAAGGGGACATAAAGGTTCACCAGTTGGAAGTGTCCATGAAAGTGTGGGTGAGCATGATCCGAAAACTTCACATATTGGCATCAACACACCCGCAAGATGTGGGACCTGAAAGCGAGTGACCTTCTGTATATAATTTTTGTATAAATAATAAAAAAGAGAGCATAAAATAAAATTTACCTACCAATCCATGTAAGGAGAAAATCTGAACACAATCAATAGATGCAATGCCCACAAGAAGAACATTGAGAAAAGGAGCACAAGCTATTAAATGACTCTCGCTTCCAGTATAATCTGGGGGAACCGGAGGTGACAACAGTTTAATGATGAAAACCCCGGTATGTTCCTGCAGATACAACTCATAAATGAGCGGTTGGATAATGGATATAGAAAAATATATTGATATGCAACATTCACCTGTATATTCCAACCACGAGTTAATGATGCACCGCATAGAACAGTAGCAGCGGAAATCTTCTCAGCATCGGATCCATCAGTTGCAATTCCATATATTTTCTCAATTTCAGCTAAGCTTCCATTAAATCCAAGAGCTTAAATTCAGTTTCATACCACTAATTAATTTAAAACAATAACAATGATAATATTGTTGGATAATATGAAAACAAGGATTCTATCCAATATTGGTAGAGGGTAAAAAGGTGGAGTGGGCACCATACCTATAACAGGAGGTCAATTCTTTGGTGTCAATCTTAAAGTATTCAATTCTTTAGTAAATTCTCTCATATTAGAGTCTGGAAAAATCTAAGTTGAATCTTTAGAGAGTGTGGGTTTAATTGAGGGATTGGCTTGGGAGATTTATCTATGCAATAGTCAAGTAATAATTTAATTAATTTGTCATATAGTGAATTTTTTTCGCTGGATAACCGTGGGTTTTCTCCGGTTTTAGAGTTTTCCACCATGTTCAATTTTCTATAATATTTTTCATTGGTGGGTTTTTGGAATCTTTGAGACCACTTTCCCAACAAATACAACATGTGTTCCATACATGGTGGGAATCTTTGAGACCATTTTCCCAACAAATACAACATGTGATTCCAACATGGCGGGCATCTTTGAGACCATTTTCCAAACAAATACAACCGGTGATTCATACCTTGAAGCTGGAGTTGAAACCAAAGCATGTACCATTGGAGGAGTTAAAGGAGCCCCCTTCATGAATGATGACCAGCCAGGCATCTGGCCAGAAATGTTGTGAGGTATTTGGTTGGCATGTCCCTTAACATAACCAGGCCATAGGTACGCTGACGTGTCTAAAAGATGCCTTGCGATACAAGCTTCCACAATCAGATGCCTCAGGTCTCCCGCTACAAACAATAAACAAACAGTCAATTGATGAATGTGTCTTCAAACAAACAAAAACCCACAAGAAGAAAAATGAGAAATGTAAGATGAAAGAGATTTACGCACAAGAAGTGAGTGGCATGTCGTTCAAGCTTACACTATCAAGATAACCACTTCCAATTCCTAGACCCGAAAAAAACATGATAGCTTTAGTAGCTGCTTGATTTGCTAAAGAGGTTACAGATGGCGGTGGGGACAACAAGCCTTCATAATCACCCAATTGTTGTAAGCTGGAAACGAGGCTCTTACGACACTTCCCAAAAACCTGAGTTCCACTTTGCAAATGCATGTCTTCCTCAATGAGACCACTCTCCTCTTCATCAACAATACTGACAATTGCAAGGGTTGTTGTACATAGTAATAGGCACAAACATGTATCAATACGAGGTATTGGGCCCTCAAGAGCTTCCCGTTCCTAAAAAAAATTAAGTGTTAAAAAGCACTTATATTAAACATTAATATGGAGAGATTTTTATACATGTTTTTACCCTTTGAACAAGCCGTAAAGCTGCAATCCATAAACCAAGAAATGCTTCCTGCCAAGAAGCTTGAGTAATTGCTTGATGTGCTTTCAGTAGACCTATAATAAGAAATGATTCTTTAATGTTATATACTTATATTATAGAAACTAAGAAGTATCTATTACAAATTTACAATATCAAAGTTGATTGTACCAGAAAGAGTTTCGGCTGCACTTGTTGTAGCCACCACGAATCCTTCCATGGTGTCTTCAAGGAACAGATCAATTGGAAGCCATATAGCTGAGCGACTTGCACCATGGCTTGGACCTATAGATGATACAAGCGATCCGGAAGCCATTGCTGCATGGAACTGTTGCAAAGATATTGTTTTGCATTGTGGTGACAGTAATACATGGCTATTAGATGTTAACTGCAAAAGAGCTTCAGGAGTAATATCTTTGGAATTTCTAAAAGATACTGAGTTTGCTGCCAGTAGCCGTAAATTATAAACAAAAGATCCCCAATGTACAGGCCTAGAAATGAAAATTAGTAAAGCATAATTAGAAACGAAACAATCCTAAATAAATATAATAAGATACATAAAGCCATTATAACTCACATATTTTGACGTGCCAACGACAAGATCTTACAAGTTATTTTATTTTGGTAAAGTTGTCCGATGATTTCAATGGCCAATGTGGTATTTGTTTTATATAATTTGTCATAGCGATCAATTGTAGTTTCTCCAATATTATGGTGATCAATTTCCATATCCTGTGGTTTGATTGGCCAAATAGAGCTCTTTTCTGGTACATGTTCCAACAAGCCTTCATCATCTATTGATGCATCAAGCAACTGCCACACTATTGCGAATACAAATTCAACTAGAAGAAGCCCAGGTTCACTATGTGGAATGACAAATCTCTGGGAAAGGTGAAGAGTATTGTCTATAGATTCCATGATTCTGCAATTGCAGTATTAAGATATGTCAATCCTACCATGTCTAAGTGAAGTCAACCGATCCAAAGAAATCTTACTTGTGGAACTGTGGACCATTAACTTCAGAAGCCAAGAGAAAAATGTGTCTTTTGAGGAGTTCCAAAAAGATCCTGTATGCAGCAGGTTGGCTTCTTCTATTCGGGATTACACTACAAAAATTCAACAAATTAAAATGGTTAAATGAAGATTGACCAAAGAGGAAAACATTGTACAAGTTCCCACTTGAGAAAAATATTAAACATGGCACCTAATTAAGTTGCTCACATAAACAACCGGTTGTTCTAGTTTAAGTTTGATTGCACTGTCATTATACAATAGAAAAGGACTTCCCTTTTGCATGTTTCATTCCTCTGACTATAACTTTCTGATTCTTGTAAGTAAGCATTTTTTGAAAATCGCTGTGTTGATCAATACCAGATTTCGATGTTTAGTTACTGTCATAGGAGTATTTATCTTTTTTAATATACACTCGGAACTGAATTTCATTCATCAAGATCACATCGAATGCAAATTAAAAGTTTTCTAGCTCCAGTTGTGCTTCAATTTCCGTTTATTATATCTTTAATGGAGGCTTTAGCTAAGGATCTGTAGCTTACAATACGTGGCATCAATAATATTTTTATTTATTGCGGCCCCATGTTCTGATGGACAGTTTATACTTATATACCATCCGATACATAACTCCTAAATTCGTTAGGCAGGTTTCGTGGAACAGATAAATATCTAGCATAAATATACTCAAAAACACTTAGATTCAAAAACTTAAATCAAAACCTGTTGGAAAGAAGCGCGAGAACGAGCATTGGCGGTGCAATTCTAAGAGTTAGCGCTTTCTCGAGAAATTTCCAAGCAATCGGGACATTATTAGACCAACAAATATGAGAAACGAGCAACTCGGCGACCTCCGTCGACGGCATGGCGATTCCGGCAGACAACAGGCTAGAGGAGAGCTGAACCGCCCACATCAAGGGATCTGTACCCTTATTTTGAGCAGACTTCGTCATTTCCATCAATCCTTCCCAGAGATTCATGTTCGTCGGCGGCGTAGCAGTCGACGGTAGCGTAACCTTCATGGTGAATTCAGTACAAGGACTAGGATTTTTTACCAACTTTCATGGAAATGTGAAGAAAGTCTATGGAGTGTGAAGAAGAGCAACGTTCCTTTGATTATTGGGAGGCAAACGAATACTGAATCAGTAGTCAGCACAAAGGGGCGGGCAAGCACCATTTTATTGACGCATTGAAAAAGAATTATTTACCATAAAGTGATAAAGCACGCACCAAAAATATTTACAAATCGATCCCGCCTTATGCATAATACACATAACCACCCATAAAATATCTACAAATCGAACATGACAACACGTTAACCCGTCTTAAATTGAAAAGTAGGGATGAGCAAAATCGAATTCGGAAATCGAGAAATCGATAAAAACCGACGAAATCAAAACTGAAAAACCGATACTAAAACAGAAACCGATGGTTTGGGTTTAAAATTTTTAAAACCGAAAAATTCGGTTTCGGTTTCTATAGAACCCACCGACCCACTAGAAACTAAACCGACCCATTAATATACATTTAATATATTATTATTTAATAATATTCAATTTCAGTTTGGTTTCGGTTTCAAACCCAAAACTCACAAGTTTAAACCCAAAACTCACGGATTTAAACCCAAACACCATTTAATAATTGCTGGAAAATGGGTTCAAACACAAAACTCACGGGTTTAAACCCATGAACCCATGGGTTCAAACTGAAACCGACCCAAAACCAACCATAGAAACCGAAACCAACGGGTTCTAGAACCCAAAAACCGAATTGATTGGTTTGGGTTTGGTTTTTGGTCCAAAACCAACACATGCACATCTCTATTGAAAAGAAAAAAACGACTGTGTATATGTGTTGTATGGCATATGTTATGATTTAAGTTTAAATGAGAAAAATTTTGAGAACGTAACAACTATGTTTAAGCTATTAATTACCACTGATTTTGTGATTATATTTAACTTCTAGTTATAATCATTCAAAGTTGCATTAGAGTTTTAATACCAATAATCAATATACTAATTAAACTAAGATTCTTATAATCATGGTAATTTTGATTTTTCATATATGCTTCTAATAATCGTGCATTAGAAATAACTAGATTTGATGTATTTAGAATGTAAATTAATATGGTGTAACAATTGTCTTATATAGACAAAATTTATAAGACACGGACCTTATATATACGGCACCGATTCTTTTTTCTTCAAACCGTGTACCGTAACAATTATAGTTGGTACACATTTTTTGCTACTAGTATCGTACCGGTTATACTTGATATCAATTTGTTTGGTTACCAATATTTTTTGTTGGTACAAATTGGTAACGGTATATACCAACAAATTAGTTAAGTAATAATTTTAATTTATTAAAGTATTTTATTAAGGTAACATTACAATAACTTTTTTAATTTTCAAACTTAATGTGGTAATTACTATTGCATAATGAGGTTAAAGGACTAATATTTTATTCTATTAAAGTTATAACACTAAACCACCTAACAATTAAAATCTGATATGGTGCATAATGAGGTTAAATGACTAATATTATATTCAATTAAGTCTAATTTTTGTTAAAAGTTTACAATTTTAGTTGTATATAAAAAAAATATTCATTAAAGTCCTTATATGTAATACCCTAATCCCGAAAAGTCAAGTTTCAAGTTTTGACGAGTCAAAGTCCACGGAATTAAGGAATTAAAATATGGAAAATGATGAATTAAGGCATTAGCGCCGCTAACATTGAGGTTAACGACGCTAATGTGGTGTAGCGTCGATATCTCGTTTTTCGAGTTATTATTTGCCAGATGTTCGAAGTGGAATTGCATGATCGATATTAGCGGCGCTAACCTTAGGGTTAGCGGCGCTAATGTCTGAATTTGGGTCAAAACCCTAGATTTTCATGCTTGAGCCATATTTGAGGGTTGGGAACCCTAGGACAGCCGCCAAATGCCAATTTTCAGCCTCCAAAACGTTTTTTTTCTCTCTCTCTCTAGACTTCTGGAATGGGTTTTTGATGATTTTGGTATGTTTGGATGGATTTTTGAAGCCTTGTTGATGATAGAAAGAAGGTGGTGATGCTACAAACTCTTCCTCTTGAGTGAAGCTTCAAATATCTGTATTTGTCTGGACCATTATGAGTAAAGTTCTCACATTTATGCAATTTTATGATTGTTCTTATGATTTAAGCATGTTCTTATGGATTGAATAAGTGTAATGATCCCTTGTAGTGTTTGTGTATGGTTTGGAAGGATAAAGTTGGAAACTTTATGCCTTAAATCTCTGATTTGAACCTTTAGGATGGTTTAGAAAGTAAGCCAAACTCTACGGTGATTTTGGTTCGTTTTGGATCACTTTGGGCTTGAATCTTGTTTAGTGATGTTTGGGAGAATAAAGTTAGGATCTTTATGGATTTTTGACTGTTTGGAAGGCCCTTGGAAGAATTAAGACCTTGGCTGAATTGATTAATAACTTAATGGACTTTTGGACCTGTTCATAGTTAGCAACGCTAACTTTGGGAGTTAGCGGCGCTAACTGTGTTTGTTGACTTTGACCTTTGACTGTTGACTTTTGGACCAGTTTGACAATTGGTCAAACTTGAGCGTTTTGGACACCCGTCTTATATGATTATCTTGTTTGGGATTTAAGAAGTTCTGAGTAGAGCTTATCTTGTTAAGACGTTCACATTGTCGGATCCGTGGACGCGCGTGAGGAGTGTTGTTTGGCTTTGCGGATCAGGTGAGTCTTCTCACGATACCATGTGTGATGTTACATGCATATGTAGCTTTATTACTTTGTGTAATAATGTGATGTATGTGCCTTACGTGTTTATCGACAAGATCGGGGCAAGCTCGTGAGTCAAGGAATGGGCAAGATCGGGACAAGCTCGTGAGCCAAGGAATGGACAATATCGGGCCAAGCTCGTGAGTCAACGAATCGACAAGATCGGGGCAAGCTCGTGAGTCGAGGAATAGGCAAGATCGGGGCAAGCTTGTGAGCCAATGAATGGACAAGATCAGGGTAAGCCCTTGAGTCAGGGTCTTCGAGGCAAGCCCGAAGACCATTTGTGTTTATGTATTATGGAATGGATCGTGTGGTATTTTGGAGAACTCACTAAGCTTTGTGCTTACTCTTTCACCGTTACAGTTTTTTAGGTATTTGCTGACTTGAGCTTGGAGCACGGCGTGACTGTACTGCATCTGAGGTTTTGATAATTAAGCATTCCGCTGGATAATGTTTGTAAATGTTTTTGATAAATACGATTTCTAATGTTTGAATAACAAGTTTTAATTTGGATGGTTTTATTTGGTAACCCGTTTTTATGTATTTGAACCGTTTTTAAACGAAAATTTTTATTACTGGATTTGAGATGTTACATTATATTTTGACTCTTTTAACAATTTAGAGTTGTTTTTATTCAATTAAGTCCTCACATTTTGACATTTACATTTTGACCTTATACATCATTTGTCATCAATTGTAAAAATACAAAAACGGCATAACCAACTACTATCCAAAATTGTAAACATCTAATAAAATGTTGGGATTTATTGAATATAAAAAAAACAATTATGGCTTAATCGAATATATGGTCAAAATATAATGATTTTCCTGAATATATATATATATATATATATATATATATATATATATATATATATATACATATATATATATATATATATATATATATATATATATATATATATATAATATGAATTGGTTGGTACGGTACTACCGTGGTATTTCAAATTCTATGTTGTTACAATACCATAATTGCTAATTAGTACGATACTACCAACCAAAAATGTTGGCTACCAATTTTATTAGTTCGGTTGGTAACATATTAGTTGGTTTTCTGTGATACATATTTTACAACCCTGCTTCTACATATATATAAAAAAATGTAAAATATTTTATCGAATAGAACAAAGTTTGGTCCTTAAGTACAAAGCAAACAAAAAAATTTGATTATAAGACTTGGATCTCCGAAAAAATTAAATAAAACACAGATATATATTGCATAATGATGAATAGAATGGCAGTATTGATGTTTTATTAAGACATTATCAAGTTAAAGTTGAAATTACAAATGAAAAAAAAGTTAACACTTGTTAAGCTACCAAACTCATTTAATATATTTAATTTGTTATGCTTATGCATATAGTTTACCTAAAATATATTAATATTAATAACAAATTTTACAAAAGATATTATGTTTTTACAAAAATTTGATTTTTAATACTGTGTTTATTTTCAATTAAGTTAGAATATTTTATTTTATTTTTATTTTTGACACCTAGAAGTGATGAGTAATGTCATTAGAAAGTGTCACGTCAGTGTCACATTATTAAAGACAGACACGTTACATATTCTGGCAATCGGGTTGGCCGATCAAATGATCAACATTGAAACAAAATTGAAAACATAATAAATTAATTGAGAAAGATTAAAAAATTAACGAGTAGGTTAAAAAATAGCACGGAATCAAAAACTAACTTTTTAAATATGATTTTTTGTGATAAATAACTTTAAACGTCAATCTTTTGCAGAAGAAGTTACTTATTAATCACTGTTGTTTAATTAACACTAAAGTTTAAAATATGTTTAGCGTTTTAAAATTCTCATGGGTTTTAATGAATTTTATGTTTTTAAAAACATGAATGATTTTACTATATAAAACATGGCTATTGTCTATATTGTATAAGCCGCTAATGCATAAATTGTGCATCAAATGCCTGTATTTTCTACTATTATGGTCGAAGATCACCCGACAACTTACTTAAATTTTATAATTTTATTCATTTTTTGTAGTTGTGTTAATCGTATTATTAGAAGTTATTATTCAAATTCCTTTTATATCAAAAAATTTCTTAGGAAAATCGTAGGTGGCAAGAATCAGCTCTGAAAGTATAAGCTTTTAATGCACAATTTGTGCATTACGGCTTGTACAATAGCAGCTGACTGCGATTTTTCCAAGCCCAAATGAAAAAAAATTAATATTTCACGAAAAATAGCAATCCACATCACCGAAACTGCAGTCCATACGCTGCCACTGGTAGATTTTCTATACCCTAGATACAGTAATCATGACAGCGAAAACATATAAAAATTATCTAAGGCATGTAACTTTTACTAAAACCTACAAGGATCCTACCTAATGATATTTACAACTACAATAGGGATCAATAATACCAACCTTTTATCAAAACCAATTTGCTTGAAGAACCTCTAATGTAGATCAAATCCAAGTCAATGAAGGTAATACCTAAAAGAGAATACCTTTAATGGTTCACATCCAATAAGTCCAATTTATTAGGTTAATTAAGAAAACTCACTATAAAACCCTAAATAGTGATTATAGATTCTGCTGAGAGAAAATAGAAAATTCCAAGCTTATAGAGCTCTGGAATTGGGACGTCATTTATGAGTGCCAAGGAGGTGTATTTATAGCCCAAAATGATACTTAGAGATAAACATGATTTGAACTCAAATATGATAAAAATAGTTGATTAAATAATCCAACTTATCTCAAATTCAAATCAATATCCCTATCCTTGTTTTGGACAATTTTAAAAAGGTTTATCCCTTCTTAAAAATCATCCTCTGTCCCTTGGGATCCAATATTATCATTTGTCCAACTATTGAACAATTAATATTTAGTCCCTGCACTTTTAATTAATACCAAATTAATTCAAATTAATTTCAAACTAGTTTCTAATTAACATATCCCTATCATTCTTGTGGCAGATCTGAACGGTCCATAAACATCTATGTGGATAAGGTCTAACAAATCCTCGCCTCTTTCACAGTTCCATGTGAATGGCGATTTCATCATCTTTCCAATTAATCAAGATTTGCATACACCATATGACTCTAAGTCAAATGATTCAAATATCCTGTCCGCTTGGAGCATGGAGCTTGGCGATGCGATTCTCGTTTATATGGCCAAGGCGACAATACCATAAACATGATTTATGTAACACACTTTCGGATGAATCAACATTTAAAATTATATTATTACTACTACATACGCAAACAACACATTCATATATGTCATTGTAAGGATACAATTTTGAAAAAACAACTATGTTTATAAACCAAAATCATCATTTTATTATCAAAATCAAAACAAAAACATCCTTATACAACGCATAAAACGAAATACATTTCGTGCCATTTAGGTGAGTAGCAAAAATCTAATAATCTAACTAAACATCACTTAGTCAGCATAAGCTCATGATTCCCGATCCTTGTAACAGCAGCAGTGCGTTTGTATCTCATGATCAGGCTAAGCTCCTATGCTTCTAGGAATGGCAACGGGTCGGGGCGGCGAGACCCATACCCGACCCTAAAAGTTTCGGGTTTTCGGGTCGGGTTTCGGGTCATTGAATATAAATATTATATATATATATATATATATATATATATATATATATATATATATATATATATATATATATATATATATATATATATATTCGTATCGGGTCGGGTCGGGACGGGACAAGGAGACCCAAACCCGACCCTATACCCTAAATTTTTGGGTTTCGGGTTTCGGGTTGCCCCGTCTGGTTCGGGTTTTTTTGCCATCCCTATATGTTTCAGCTTCCTACTTTCCCTTAGTCCCTGCATATCAACGCAAATATGAGTACTACACCTTGTATCAAGGACTTAAGAATTAGAAGTTTAAATATTATGGAGTTCAGATATACCTAAGGTGTCAAACTTTTTGGTTTTCAACTGCTTTCTCAAATGTCTTGAGCATCTTCCATTCTTCTTACTTTTGGTTGAAACATATCTCATCCCGGGGATTCCCAGTTTGAGGCATCTCAGAGTTGGCTTACAGGTTTCCCTAGGTCGTTTCTTCTCGACGTCTCTTTCCACAGGAGCCAATTCAGGAGTAGTTGAGTTAGAGGATCCATGTATGTCCATGTAAGATTCATACATCTTTAACATGCCATGCATTTCCATTACAGACATCCATATTTCCCATCCTATAGATCTAAATGAACAGATCATATGAGCTTGTCAAAAAGTTAAGGATAATACTGGTACCCAACTCCTAATCTACTTTGGAACATGCCCTCGAGCTGGTTAACTATGTTATATGGACGAGGATGTTCTAAGTCCTTTCGAATCTCAGGAACCATTGTCAATAACCTAAGGTAACAGACTCCATTAGACTCATTAAGACGACTTTCATATTCATCTTTAACATCTCATGAAGCGTTAACTAGAGGTGGTTCAGGAATATGTTCCTCAATGACTCAAAGCTTTCTTTCGAGTTTGAGAACTATTTTCCAGCTCCGAAGCCAGTCTAAGTAATTAGACCATTAAACTTGTTCATACTAAAGATGTATTGTATTGAGAAGTTTGAGAGAGTTGATGGTAGAGGAGGACAGAGATCATTGTTGATTCTAGACATTTATGAGTGAGAGGTATGTTTTAGTTAGTTGATATTATATATTCCTTATAATAATTACCCAATTTATGTTTAAGTCTAGTATCCATATTTTACATTTATTCTACGAAAAGGGATGTTGTAATCATATCATGAACTCATTTTAGGTAGGCATACACTTTGCCAATTTACATCACTATGACATTCCTAGATCTTTTGATATTCATTGAATTTATCAATAACATGTTAATCTCGTATATGCTATGTTACCTTTATGGCTGGGATACTGATGACCAGTTGACCACAAACAAGATTGTGAATTAACCATGCAAAACCGTTTTGGCACATTCGTTCTATCTATAGTCTCAAATAAATGTGTCAGTAAACTATACACGCTCCATTAACAAACCATAAACCCGATTCGCCAATTAATGTATCGGTTAACCACACGTGCTCCATTACTAGACATTAAGGAAATGAAGTGTATTTTCATTGATTAGCATACATTTTCACATTTTTCTATTTATCTAAACGATAATTTTGTTTGGATAATTTTAAGTTAATCCTTTTAACTTGACATCAAAATCTTTGGACCCTTTCTGTAACTCCATTGGTCTACACAAATGGCGATGGGTGAAAAGACATCCATTCAACAGTCATTTTCTATAAGTCGTTTCCTTAAACCATTTTAGAGTGCTTAGAATGGATGAGTCCAGTCTTGATCAAAGTTGATGTATTTAATTAAATTATACATATTATATAAACTATAATATAAAGTACAAGGTATATTTTAAACTTTTAAAATTTATTAGTTGTTTAATCATATTAATTCAGATTAACCATTTGTGACCAACTAATAATATTAAATCATTATTTTAATTTCTAATCATGTGAGGACACATATTAATAATTCATATTAAAAAACACAAATCATTTATTTAGGATTAAAATTGAATTAAATAATTAATCATAATTATCCATGTATAACCACAAGACAATAATTAATTACCAATTAAATATTCAAATCATGTGAGGACACATGATAATGATTAATTTAATATTATCCTAAACATAATCCATAATAATTTAAACTATTACATTCTCTAATCCCTAATAGTCTTAACATTTAGATTTCCTAATTTACCCAAAAAGGAAAGAATTTCAAAAATTCAAAATAATGTTAAAGAATAAATCAAACCTTTTTGAGATAATTACCAAAAATTGTTTTAAACATTTTTAAAATCATAAAACACTCCAAAATTTTCAATTCATCTAAAACGCAATCAAATTTTCGAAATTCTCACAAAAACATGGCAAACAAATTTAACTTAAGCTTTACGTAGTGCAAATATCAAATAAGCATACGCTCTAATACCACTTATATGTTTTCTATACCCTAGATACGGTAATCATAACAGCGAAAACATACAAAAATTATCTAAGGCAAGTAACTTTTATTAAAACCTACAAGGATCTTACCTAATGATGTTTACAACTACATGAGGGATCAAGAATACCAACCTTTTAGCAAAACCAATTTGCTTGAAGAACCTTGTAGATCAAATTCAAGCCAATGAATGCAATACCTAAAAGATAGTACATCTAATTGTTCACACCCAATAAATCCAAATTATTAAGTTAATTAGTTAATTAAGAAAGTTCGTTATAATACCCTAGAGAGTGATTATAAATACTGCTGAGAGAGAAGAGAAAATTCTAGGCTTATGGAGCTTTGGAATTGGGATGCAATTTATGATTGCTAAGGAGGTGTATTTATAGTCTCAAAGGATACTTAGAGATAAACCTGATTTGAATTCAAATCGTATAAGGATAATTGATTAAATAATCCAACTTATCTCAAATTCAAATCCATATATACATCCTCTTTGTTATGGACGATTTTAAGAAGGTTTATCCCTTTTTAAAAAATCGTCTCCTATCCCCTAGGACCCAATATAATCATTTGCTCAACTATTGAACAATTAATATTTAGTCACCTTTTAATTAATTACAATTAATTTCAGTTAATTTCAAACTAGTTTTTAATTAATTTATCATCACATGACAAATTAATAAGTATTTATCTCTCTCTCCTAATTAACTCTAATATTATTTGAACTACTGAGCAACCCAAAAAGGACTCTAAAATTAATGGAAAGTCATTCTCAATTAGTTATGATATTTGACACTATTCCAACAACCACATCGTAAAAAATACCCCCCTGCAATTTCTTTGGCTTTTTTAGTTATTGTGATATTCTTTTTGCTATTTTATGATAAAAGTATAATGATTTTGGTTATTTTTGTATTCTTCCTCTATAAAAATTCCCGGATATATATCTTTCAGTCAAATATTAATGACATCCCTTTTAAAAATTGCAAATATAGATTTTAAGAATACATTAATAGATGCATGTACAATTCATTCTACAAAAAGTTATCCATTTTCATATTCCAATACACGTGTAAAAAAATCACATGTAATGCCAAATATGTTGCAAATCATAAGAGGCCTAATTGTCAAAATTTCTAGAAGAAATCAAATGCAACGCCACATTTATTGCTAACCTGGGATGGGTCATGGGAGGATCTTAAAGAGCCCAACTACCTACACGGTATTAAATTCAATATCATTTTTAATAGTTAATGCAATTAAATTAAAAAACTTTGTTGTTGTGTTCGTACAAATAATATGTTGAAAATGCTTGATTTGAAGTTTTTCTAAAAGATAGTCTAAGTAGGACATCTGATAGCTGGTATTTAGTCGGCATTTATTCAGATTGTCATGAAGCATCAAGCCATCGACGGCTCTGGATATCTTGGTAGGAAAAGGTCAAAAGTGATGTATGGTAGATATCTCTTGTCGCTTATCCAGATTTCTAAATACCATAAAGATCAACAGACAACAATTTCAGTTTGCATTTCTTTAACATGGATTGTCACTTGTCTTACCTGTCGCATCCCATATATACATATTATTTTTACAATATGGAAAGAAAATAAAAAAGAAGAAGTTATCCCTAGACTTTATTCAATTCAGACATCTAACCACCATCTAACACATCCCATGAAATAGTCCAACACATATGTCCTCAATGTTTCCTCTTTTTCTCACTTGAAACAAAAGTCAGGTTGGCAAAACTTGTTGTGGGCATGGAGTAGAGGTGCACAAATCAAAACTGTTTTATTATTATTATTATTTTTTTTTTTGGAAAACAGAAAATAACCGGAAATCGGTTTTTGTCATTCAAAGTTCAAACAATGTTGTTTCTTATTTTATATCCTAAATCAAATAGAATAAAAGTTATTTTGTATTTTTGGAGTAATATATGAAAAAAATGTTTTTCTCCAGTTAAACAGAAACCGATTTTTAAAACAACCGGTTTTTTACATAACCGAAACCAGTTCGACCGATTATACATTTCATAGGGGAAAAACTGGCTAAAACCGAAACCGGTTATTTGGAAAACGGGTTCTTAAAAAAACCGGTCCATGTGCACCTCTAGCATGGAGTCCATGAATACTCGACATTAATAATCAAACACTTTTACAAGTTACTAGATTTAGGATTAACTAGGGTTAATCGTGTGTTGTTGCGCACAATTGATAATAGATATTTTATAATAAATCTTAGACAACATATATATATATATATATATATATATATATATATATATATATATATATATATATATATATATATATATATATATATATATATATATAATAAAATCATGGCTTCCTTTTTGGTTTCATTTTTAGAAGAGGAAATTTCATTGATTCATAAACTCGTATGTAGCGCTTTAGTAATAAGATAGGGCTTTTTCAGGAATCGATTCCCCGACGAGTGGTAATAACGACAACTACAATGGAGAAGTCACATCACTGAATCAATCATGCCACTATATATATATATATTACACTAATTTATTATCATAAGACTTAACAAAAGAATAACCATTATTATAATCATAAATAGTTAAAACTTGTGCTGACAAATGATATATTTGAATAAACATTTATAAATAGCTATTTTAATACTAGAATATTTAATATTATATTTTTTTAATAATTATTTATTAATTAAATTGTAAATCAATACATTTGTATTAATATCTAAATAAACACTTATTAATTACAGATAATTGATATATGTTAAAATGTAGAGTAAATTATAGTTTTGGTCCCTGTGGTTTGTCAAACCTTTCAGATTGGTCCCAACTATTGGAAAATCACGTTGGATGTCCCTAAGGTTTGTGAAACGCTACAAATCGGTCTCTGGGTCAGGTAAAAATACTAAAATGCCATTTTTAATTTTTTTTTTGAATTTATTATTTATTTTATTTAAAAAAAATACACCCCCCACCCACCCTCCCTCTCTCTCTCTCTCTCACACATCCTGTACAACTCCAAACACCTACAAAATGGGCTCAATGTTCAAGATTGCTGTGAAGGAAACTGTCGTTATCACAGCGGCATCACGGGGGCAGAACCTGTGTCTACCCATGTCAACGAATCGAACCTTTGAAGCTTCATCCATGGCGGAGTAAGCTCTTTATCTCCGTCTTTCTCTATGTCTATCTCAATTACTCGTATTTCAATTGTTTTCCCGTTAATTTGTTTCAATTCGTTTGCAGATCCAATGGCCACCCAAAAGATCACTAGGATCAACAAACGGAAACGAGGATCTCATCGTCATCTTCACGATCAACATCAACAACGAGCATTCACGTATCCGCAGTTGATTCAATTCGTTTCCGTGCCTCCAAATCCATTCAGACCGTGTACCGACCACTCCCCACTTCTCTCTCTCCAGATACCCACAAGAAACTCTCACTTCCCACCATATAAACAACACCCGCCTCCATCTTCAATCCCACAAAACCCTTTTCATTTCTTCAAATATGAACAAAATCAGAGGTTTTAGAATCAAACACAAGTTCGTAAAGCTCATCAAATGTGGACTTCACCGGAGACGAAAAGAATCCAGTTACATATGACTAAAGTCACTAAACCGACCCAATTATACAGCTAAAGCCATGTCGAAACTCTGTGGATTGGCTCGCTCTTTGAAGAAAAGAGCTAAAGACATCTGTTTACGGAAATCGGGTTGGGGTGGGGTGTATTTTTTTTTATTAAATAAAATAAATAATAAATTCAAAGACAAAGGAAAAAGAAATTAAAAAGGATATTTTAGTCTTTTTACCTGATCCAGGGACCGATTTGTAGCGTTTCACAAACCTCAGAGACCTCCAACGTGATTTTCCGATTCCAACAGTTGGGACCAATCTGAAAGGTTTGACAAACCACAGGGACCAAAACTGTAATTTACTCTAAAATGTATAGAGTAGTGTGAGCGGTGACCTGACCACCTTTAAAAGGCTGTTGGCATTGCAATAGTGCAGGGTAATTACAAAAACTAACATCACGCCATTGAAAGAGTGTTGAAATTATGTTCCCAACAGGAAAGAGGAAGATGATTTTTCAAAAGAGGGTCATAATCATAAAGACAATTGAAAATTCAAGCAACAAAATTCAGAGTTGTGCAACAAATATGAACTAAAATGCATATATGATATTTCTAACCACCACGAGCTTCCCTTCTAGTGGCATCATGTAGCAGTTCGATGTCAACTCCCTCTGGTGGTAACTGCACATACCTCACCACTGATCCTCGAATGAAACAATTCCTCACTGAAAGCTGCAATATCATCAAATTTTAGCAAACTGATATATGGAGCAATAATCTCATGCCTATGCCTTCAAAGTAGTTGATATGAAGTTTATTAGATACCATATTCATCAAAAGTTCTAAAATACATCTCAATTTTGCATCTGGGAGTACTTAGCTACAATCTACTGTGAGGTGAGTAGCGTGTGCACAACAAAGAGGAGAAAGAAATCCGCATTTATATTAATAGTTCAATGATTTTCCTGGAAACAGAAGTTGATCACAATGTAATGCCACATAGTCTAATCATGTACGAGTCTCTGACTCCTAAAATTAACATCAATTTCACATAACCTAAATCTCAAAATAAGGTATTCTGGTCGATCGACACAACACATCCCAAATATATGATTAGCTCAAAGATTTTCCACTAGAAGAGAACGATAATAATCGAATCATACATAACCTACTGAGATCAGCGTCAATCTCAACCTGAACGCAAAAAAGCAAAAAAGCAAAAACACACAACACACGAAGAAAGCAGAATCAAGAATCGTACCATGTGAGGGAACTTTTCTTGATCAACGACCCTGGTGTTCTCAAGCTTGATATTGAGATACTGATCGACCGAATGAAGGGTTCCTCTTATAGCCAAATCGTTCTTAAGTTCCACAGTCACTTCTCTTCCCACCAAATCCTTGAAGTACGAGAAGAACAACTGCAACGATATTATAAATATTAACTGAAGATTTGAAAATCAAAGATATAGCGGATAGAAAGGACTACTTTACCATTTTTCTAGGGTTCCTTGTTCACTGAAATGTGAGTGAAGAATACTAGCCCTTTGCTAAACTGAACCCTAATAACAGGGCGGTTGACGAACAGATAATTTAGCAGGTTGACCAAAAATTATTTTATTACGTAACCTAAAAGAATTTTTTTTTTATCTAACATTTTAGAAACTTTGTAAGACTTTTTTACGAAACGTACTTATAAAATTTGAAATTACACATATATTCTTACAAATTTTAAAAATCACATATATTTTTAAAAAATTAATTCAATAATAGTTAATCTTAAAAAAAATTAAAAAACAGTTTTTAAATTAGATTATACTCAAGTTACTAAAATACCCCTATGAAATTATTCTATAATCGACAACTCCTTCAGAGTTAAACAACTTATCACGACATATTCGACTATAGTCGCATATTCCATATCGAATTATAAGAAATTGTAACAACTGATATGTTTGGAAATTTTGGAACAATGATAGAATGGTAATGTCACAATGTAATTAGTTTTTAAAAGTATAAAAAATAGAAGACAAAACTTCATAAATAGTTCCTATGGTTTCTCAGAATATCAAGTTTAGTCCCAAACTTTCAAAAACCTCAAGGATGGTCCCGATGGTTTGAAAACTTTTCATAGACAGTCCTTTTGGCTAACACCGTCTATTTTGGTCTGTTAAATGAGAACATCTGCAAGACATGTGAGGGCAAAAACGTCTTTTACAAACCACAAGGACCATTTATGAATTTTTGTCCAAACCCTCCCCTACCCCAATGCTTTTACGTTGGAAACACACATACACACACCACGGTGGAACTAATCTATCATCACCATCATCTCCAATAAATCTTTATTTAAACCCACGATTACAGCAAATTAATCAGTAAGTCGAAACATGGATGCCAATAGCATTAAGCGAAATCACCCAAGAACAAATAAATCATAATGTAACCATCACAAAAGTAGTATTGTAGTAAAAATTTGATAAAAAATGGAAGAATTTTGTTACTTCCACAAAAATCCACAACCAATTCTAGCCAAATCAAAACAACCCACCACGCCATAAACAAACCCATTTATTTGACGAATGCAGAACAAGGAATCATGTTACGCAAAGCTGGAAAATGATCAAGAACAGTATCATTGACATGCCTATGTTGACGACTAAAAGATCTTTGTGTTGAATGTTGTGTAAATGGTGTGATCGTTTGTTTGTATCGATGTTAGCAAACACCATTGCCGGAAGTGGCAGGAACGTATAAGAGTCCGGCGAGGGAGCCCATGAATATCGATGTTGTGATTTTCCCTCCTGCATTTGAAAGTTTTGCTTAGTCAACGTGGTCATCATGTACACTTTCACATCCCAAGTCGCTAATATTGTTCTTTTGATGTGCCTCCATTTTTTTGCATTACGACTGTTCAACTCCAAACTCGGTCGTCTTAAAATAAGGTCAAACATGGCCGCTGGACTGATATTGATGACGGAGTCCCCCCTCACTGGAGATCTTTGCGCCTTAGCTTTCTCCATCTGTGTCGCACTCTCTTTGCTTCGATGTTTTGAAGAAACTACAAGAAGAGAAGTTTTCGACCAGGTGAGTCTACTTTAATGTACTTAATTAAGCTAGAAAGATCAAAGTGGAGATCAATTTTGACTTTCACTTGAAGTGAACAATGATTTCATATCAACTAAACCTCAATGAATATGCCGGTGCAGATTTTTCGATACCCATCTAGAGATTCGAATGCAAAATCGAAAACCCAATTTGGAATAACATCGAGGACAATGAAAAAAGCGAATACAGTCCCGGAAAACCTGATGAGAATACTCAATTGCTTTTCGTAAGTCTTGGAGGCGGATCGTTCAAAGGAAACTCTAAAGATCGGAAAAACGTGTTTGGGGGGGGGTCTGTACGTGTGTTTTAGCGTAAAATACTTTTTGGGGGTAGGGGAGTGTTTGGACAAAAATTCATAAATGGTCTTTGTGTTTGTAAAAGATGTTTTTGCCCTCACATGCCTTGCACATGTTCTCATTTAACATACTAAAATAAACGGTGTTAACCAAAAGGACTATCTATGAAAAGTTTTCAAACCACAGGGACCATTATTGAGCTTTTTGATAGTTAGGGATTAAACTTAATATTTCGGGAAACCACAAGGACCATTTATGAAATTCTGCCAAAATAAAATTAAAATAGTTTTTTATTTTAAAAACGAATAATTATTATTAAATTAATATTTTGGGTATATATGTATTTTTTTAGTGTTTGTAAAGATATATACGTAATTTCAAATTTTATAAGAATATATAAGTACTAGGCGAATTCCCGCGCGTTGCGCAGAAAGCAAAATTATGTAGTTTAGAAAAGTATGAAATCTACAAATTTGAACGATAGTTGAATGATAGTCCATAGTTTAGAAAATACTTTCATTGCCACTCAAGTATATTGGAAAATACACTTTTAATAACAATAATATTGGCACATGTTAACGGTGTGTGTGGTACGATATATAGTAAAAATCACACATCGCACGACATATGTGATTTGGAATTTTGAAAAGCACAAATTGTTTCGTAAAGTTGAAATTGCATTATGTGGTACGGTGCATATGGCTTTATGCACGTTGGAGAAGATTCAGAGCTCATATCGAAACCAACTTGCTATCTTTAAAGCTCGATCTCTTTAAAATAAAAATAATTAAACTTTCAAATATAAATTTCTTTGAACTTTAATTATTTGGAAATGTTTCCAACAATAAAAATGATTAATGATTTATATAATTGTTTTAATTTTGAGGAAATATTTATTTATAGATTAAGAAAGCTTATTATGTTGGTTTATCGTGACGATGTGGGATCAAATTTTTCTTCATAGTGTTTTACTTTGTGTCATTTTCTTATCCCACATCGTTTAAGAAACACAACTTATGAGAAATCAAATATGTATAAATAAATAGACTAATACATTTCTCATCTCGTACAACTTAAGAAACAAATTTCAAGGGAAAACAAACATCTATAAGTAGAGAGACTAAACCATTTTTCTAATATATTTGTTCTTTTGTGTTTTTGATTCTAACCGACTTAGGCATCAGTTAGAAGATAAATTATTAACATATTGTTTCAGACGATCTCCTTTATAAGAGATATTTAAAACAATCACAATTAAAAAAATATGTGTATACATAGTGGTGAATTAAGAATTGTTTACACTGTTGTCAAGTTTTATAAAAACATACTATAAACTTCCAACCTAGTTGGGCTTTTAAAAGTTTTAAGTACTTCTAACTTCACTTTTAAGTTTCAATACTTCTAGAAATGTGGTATTATATAACATAAAGTTGAAATGTTAGATAGATGTGTGAATCGATGTAGGACAAAGAAAAAATTCAAATAATATGTTCAAAGATAAATCATTAACACTAGATGTAAACACTGAAAAAAATATATTATCTTCTCGAATCATTAACGCTATCTAAAGACTAAAATAACAATTTTTTTTGGGAGAATTTCGTTTACGTCCTAAAAATTTACATATACACCAAAAGATTAATTTATTTATTATTAATCATTTTTAAAATTAAAAAACATTTACAAACTCCTATAATTACTTATATATCATTATAAAATTTAAAATTACATATATATCCTTACAAATCCTAAAAATTTACATATACACCAAAAGATTAATTTATTTATTATTAATCATTTTTAAAATTAAAAAACTATTTTAAATAAAACAATTAGATTAAGCAACTCAAATAAACTAGAATAAAATAAGTTTTTTAACAAACCTAAAACATTGAACGATAATAAAGGATATTGGAATAAAAATCAAACCATTCTCCGATTTTGGCATGGGTGAATTCATCGGACATGTTGAATTTGAATCTTGAACACTTGACGGTATGACCTTGGTTACGGAAAATCAAATCATAAACCGTTAACGTAAAGGTATAAACATGTTGATGGAGGAAATTGATTTGGGTGTAATAGAGGGCTTGGATGAATTCAAAAGTAAATTAGGATTAAATCGATGTACTTTTCGTCATTAGAATGTGTATTTACAAGTGAAAATTGGTTAAAAACGGTTGAATAAGATATTGAAGATCTCAAGCTCAAAATCGAAGTGATTTTGTTTTAAGGCATTCTTTTAATTTTATCAGATAAAACACGACAATTATCGGTGGCCGGGCTTAAAAAATCAAAGCAGTCCAATTTAATTAGTTTTTAAAACTACAAAAAATAGAATTAAAAATAGTTTTTTAATTTTCAAAATGATTAATTATTATTAAATTAATCTTTTGAGTATATATGTAATTTTTTAGAGTTTGTAAGGATATATACATAATTTTTAATTTTTTAAGAATATATAGATAATTATAGAGGTTTATAAGAATATATAGGTTTATCTCAATTTTTTTTATTCAATCCAATCTCAAAATACGAACCATACGATCAATACAATTTTGTTACTCGATTATATCGAAGTCACGTCCCCCCTCCACACAAACACACCCACTCACCCCAACCCAAAGAATTACCGACTACTCATTCATAGTCGACAAACAACAACTTGCACGATTTCTGTCTTCATTCGGATTCATGGTTGGATCCTTCAAAGCCACAAATTAAATTCGTCAAATCTCGCCTCAGTTATATCTAAATAAAATCAATTGGATGACATAAACCCCAATTATAATTTTCTCTCTTTTTTCCCTGCCAACCAAAACCCCATGATCTGTAGAGAAAATCTTCGACGTCAGTATTAGCAATATAGTACAAAAATGTAGGGATTTGTGACCCTCACACCCGATAAACAGGATTTGGGTTTAATTTCATAACTGATATCTTTCTTGTGACTGATGTTGAAGCTGTATCTAATGGCTTCTAATGGCTATCTTCCTACCCTCGTCTTTCTTCCGGAACAAGGATTAAATCGAGTAACCAAGGTGATTTTCATCCTTTTTCTTTGATGATTTTGTTGCTTTCTCGAATTCCAGTTGAGTTTGTTCGGTCAACGGTGTGGCTGGCTTGATTTGATCAAGAAGTGTCGTGGTTTGATTTGATGTATCTAGAACTGTTTGTGTGTAGTATTTAGCTGTTTGTAGTTATCGATTGTTTATGTGTAATCATGAATTGTGTGAAATTGTTGTGGGCTTGATGAATTCGGGCTGAATTAGATCGTGGTTTATAGGAATACAGTTTTTGAATAGTTTTTGGGTTTATTTTCGATTTTTGATTATGAACACCTGTGTGCTTATTTATTATTTAAGGTTGGAGAAAATATCCATCAGAACTATAGATACATATACATAGATAGGGCAAGAAAAGCTCAATAATCCCTTATGTGAGTTCTTATAAACTTGACCCTGATTCCTTGCACGTTTTGAGTTTATATTAGTACTCAAACTCGATAAAGTTCAACTTTGATCTATAATCATTCTATAAAGGCTATAAAGGCCGTTTGGTCTAGTGGCTAGTGCTATTGTTGTGTGATTGTGCGAAGAATCAATAAACACATATTTTATGAAATGAGTGATTTATCGACTTTTTTAACCATATAATGAATATTGGAATTGAAATTTATTCCGTTACAGTCCAGCAATTGGTTGCAAAATGAGAAGGAATTGAATTCTGTTGAAATTCACATAATCCTTTGTCCTTTTATTTTTAACACTTTACCCGGACAACTTAACATAATCCTTTGTCCTAAATGCAATGGTATCTAAATATGTGAATGTTGAACCATTATTTGAAATGACCATTTTGCCCTCCCTAACCGTCGTATCCTTGTTGCAGGACTCTCAACGTCTCTTGCCTAATTGTGAACTACGAGAAGACTTGATACGTTCAAGTCCCCTGAGTGTGGGCCCACAACAAATTGGGGACCCATGGAAACCAACAAGCGGGCTATTTGACAACAACCAGTTTGTTACATTTAACACCACTATTACAAAGCCTGTGTTCATCGACATGCAAGGTTCACTCATCACTCTCATTCGCCATTTCTTCACGCACTTGGATGTTTATCTTGAAATAATCTTATAATTTCATGGATGTTTTGTACAGATTGTTGCCCACCTTTCAGCTTTAAATTCCGGATGCCTGGATTACAAGAAGTTGAAAGAGATGGACTGGATCTTTCACTGCTTCCTGACCTAACCGGCCTTCAAACCGATTACAAACCGTACGTTCCTGATTTGGGTTACACGGATTCACAGCTTATATACCCAAATCCACAATTTGATTCCCAAAAACCGTTCATGGACTTTGTGAGTGATCTTGTTCGACATTCTGAAATTACAATCCATGAAGATGGACACGTGTCATTGACCGGCACTAGGACAGAGATGAAGGACATACTTTCGATTCTTGTGGAGTTTTATTTGTCAAAGAACTCGAATAACTGGAGAAGACAGTCAACTTTGGTACCACAGTTCAATAGGTACGTGTATATGTGTAGATATAAACGAAAACACGTGTAAGTTTATTGTATTTATGTTTGTGAAGATTGAAATTTTGTGTTATGAATAGGCTGGGATACGATGAAACAAGCTATTATGGTTCTGCTTTGGAGCTTGAAAATGTTATTGTTGCTCCCCCAAAGAGGTATGTCTTTTTATTTTATATTGTGATCTTTAAAATGAAAAAAATGTCCAATTACCCTTCTGCCCTAGGGCTGTTTCTTTTTGACTTAATGAGCTTAATGGTTAAGAACTTAATTTGTACTCATTTAATCTATAATGTGACACAGCCCTGAGAAGATCAAACAGAAGCCATCACAGAAAAAGAAAAGCAACCGTAACAAGACAACAATCAGACACACAAGCAACTACAGTCAAGCTTGTGAAAGCCTTCTATCAATCATTTTTGACAAAAACCGCAACAGTAAAGCTGCAATTCCTGTGCTAAAGAAATCGGGCCCCGAGCTTCCAAACCTCCTAACCCAATTCTCAGCCAGCATTGCGGGAACGGGAATCGCGGTTCTTTTTTCGGTCATGTGTAAAGTAGCAAGTGGGCGGGTCCCGTTTTGTGCATCGAAGCTACTGAACACGGGGCTTGGGCTTGGTCTGGTGTGGCTCTCGTGGGCCGTGAATAGACTCAGGGATACGATTGTGATGATTAATAAGAATTCGAATAAGAAAAAGGGGTTGAAAGATGAAGAAATGATGAAGAAATTGGATACAAGTGTGAAGGAGATTTACTTTAGAGTGGGAGCTTTGATGGCGGTGATGGTGTTGAGGCTTGCTTGAATATTGGAGGTATGGAAAATAGACAGTTGTTGTGAAAATGTATTTATGGTGTAAATGTTGGGTGTGAAATAGGGAAGTCGATTTGATATGGAGTCGATCAAGTTTTGCCTGAAATAATTACTCGTAATCGGGATACATTTGAAAATTGAAACCGTAATATTGTTTTGGGAATTATCGTGTTACTTGTAATGCCATTGTCACAAGTAAGCGGATTCGTTTTGAGAATATAACAAATCATCTAAGTATAATATTGATGGCATCATGACACGGAACGCGTGGAGTTTTAAACTTAATTGAAAAAAATATTTCCCAACCACTTTTAAACTATCTTTTGGTAAATTACTCAACTTTATTTTTCTTTCAATACCGTAAATGAGGTCCATGGTCAAATAACTGCATTTTTGGTGAAGTCTTTTGGTAAATAACAAGGAATTTGTCTTGTTACTTGTAATGACATTGTCATCTTGATCTTGCTAGGACAATTGTTTTTTTTTTTTTTTTTTTTTTTTTTTTGAACGAACTTATGTAAGTTGCCTACTATTGGATTCATTGTCGGAAAATTTATGATTGTACCACGTGTTTTGGTAGAAACATTATTGTTTTTGATGAATAGATTTAACCTATTATGGATTGGGAAATGAAATTTTCATTTAGCAAAATTTAAGTTAAAAACTGATTACATCATTGATAAGCTCTTGTAAGCAATTCAAGCTTCCTCCCTCTTTATCCTACTTTTTTTAGTGGACACATAAAGTCATAATCTAAAGGTGGGTTGAAACATGTACTTTGAATCGGAAGACTTGAAATGGTTTTAGCAATATCTGAGAAAGGATGTTGGGTAGGTAGTGTAAATTTTTGAACGAGTCCATTGTTTCTTTAAACTTTAATGCCAACCATTCTTCAATATATTTTATTCTTTTTGGCATTGATTGGGAAGATAGTTGTTGTTGGGTTGGGTGGGTGGGGGGATGTGTGTGTGTGTGGGGGTGGGGGTGGGGGGGGGGGTGATGGGCAAGAGAAGGTGAGGTAGGTTTTAGACTATGAGGTCTACCTCCACCGAGGGCCCTTGAACCCCACTACTTTTGACAAATGAAGTGTTTGTGCCCCCTTACCCTTACCCCATGTCAAAATTTTCAATAATGTAAACTTTTATTTTCTTATCCTTTTGTAATCATCATGCGCAATTATGTAACGTCTGTTATTGTAAGGCTCTCTAGAAGAGTCCCCCAGTATGTCTAAATAAGGGTTTTGCCCCTCAGTAATGAATACAGCTTGTTTGTGTAAGTTTTGAGTATTCTCAAAATTTCTCTATTGAAATTCCTACTTTCGAAAAGCAGAGTTCATTGCATTCACGTATAATCACGAGCATACATGAAAATTACAATAAATTAACACGAAAGCATCATCCAGGTACATTTCTTACACATATCATGCCTGATTCAAAAGTATAAATTCAATGCATATTACTTTTTGAAATTACAATTATAATAAATGAAGCAACGAAAATCTTCACAAATATATTCACATACACAAGCTGAAATTGACCAAGATTATGTAGTCATAAAATATTTTAAAGAAATGATTTCACAATCGCGTGTTAGTTTTTGTATTCTTTGTGTTGTTCTTATTCTATGTTTTATTTCATTATTAGAGCTATGAAATAGTATTTTATGATGCCTAATTCTAAAGAAATTAATGAACCCATTATTGTTAATAACGAAGAATGAGTCAAGATATATTTGATGCTCTTATTAGTAAGAATAATATAAATAAAGATGCCATTAGGAAGGAAAAAATTTTACCTTATCAGAGAAACATGATTTTAAATATGATACACTTAATACTTCTTTTCAAGAAAAAAATTATTTACTATGGAAAAATATTATTATACTCATTATAAATAAACAAAAAAATTAGAAATAAAATACAGCATATTAAAGAAATGGATCAATAAAAAATAGCATATATTCATATATCTACAATCCAAGTAATTTTGAAAAAGTATTTTTAGTCATTTAGATACACCAATAGAATTAGATATAAGAGATGATCGTATAATTAACAATCAAGAAAGTATTATTGTAAAAGGAAAACGAAATTTAATTAAAGCAAAAATAAAAATAAAATTTAATATAATTATACCATTACGATTTAGTTTAAAAGACAAAAATCTCGGTAATATGGTAATAGTATTACAGTAAAATATAAATTATTAAGACAAAATTTTATGTTAAAAGAAAATCATCTTTTTACTAAAACATATCAAATAAATTATGCACTAACAAATTCTCATCATAGTATTACACTATTAGGTTTAAAACGGAAGATAGAATTCATATTGACAAATTGGTTTTAGGAGGGGTGAGGGATGGATTTTGTGTGGTGGATCCTTTTATTTTTGAAAAATTATAAATAATAAATGAAAAAAACGAAAGAGATATATTTATGGGTAAAATAATCATTGTAAAAGGTCTAGGTATGTGACAATATACTTTTGTTAAATAAATTCAATCGTTGATGTTTTATAAGTAACAAGTTTTTGAAAAGTTGCCACAAGGAGAACAGTGTTTGGCAAGTTACGACTATTAAAAAAAAAAAAAACATAAGCAATCTTATAATTAGCGTTGTTACAGTTAATGCCAAATTGATTATTTAGTTCTTGAACGATGAGATTAGAATTAGTAAAAGTTATCTAAACATCTCATATTAGTTATAGTGACTTGAAATGATAATCAATCAATCAATTACATTGAAAACACATGTCTAGATATCAACCAAATGATGACGATATAGAGATTATAACCAACTTTCCAAAAACAAACATCCGAATACACCCTATAAAAACGTCAAATCAATCTACAATCAAAATTTCTAAAAATAACTCAAAAATGGATGGATAGCCTGTCAAGTATATCGTAGTACATGCAACAATCTCCTGTTTTGGCATTCATCATAGCAACATCGTAAAAAGTCTAGGTTCTATTACCTCATCAGGTATTCACTTTACTTGGGAGACATCATCGGTTTTGCTTATTATAGCATTCCACAAGACAAGAGACAAGTTTTCTAAGACTTAAAAATGCTCTTCAATAAAAACAAACAACAAAAAATAATGCTGCAAATATACGTCTCTTACCTATTTGGCATTCGCCAAGTGGACAAAACAAAAAAGATAAAAAACAAAACCAACATTTCCCATTCATCAGCTTATGACCTTTGACACTACTCCTGCACCCACCGTGCGTCCTCCTTCCCTCAGCGCAAATCTTTGCCCTGTAAACCAAACATTAATTACAGATTTGCCTATTAAGTCCAAACTTTTTTCAAATCTTTGACACGTACCTGGTTCAAGGACAACTGGGGTAATTAGTTCGAAAGCAGCAGTGACATTGTCACCAGGCATGACCATCTTTACGCTTTCAGGCAATTCCACTTTCCCGGTGACATCTGCTGTCCTCAAATAAAACTGAGGTCTGTAATTTGAGAAGAAGGCTGTGTGACGTCCACCTTCATCCTTTGTTAGCACGTAAATTTCTGCCTCAAACTTGGTGTATGTTTTCACACTTCCAGGCTTTGCAATCACCTGTAGTACAAACAAAAACCTCGTTAATCAACTTTTTATAATAAGACTTGCATAAATAAATTGGAAAAAACAAATTAAATTTACCTGTCCCCGCTGGATATCAGTCCTGCTTATACCACGTAAAAGAAGTCCCACGTTATCACCAGCCTACAGGAAAAAAAAGAGGATGTATTAAATTTGATTACAAAAGCTTTAATTAGTTTAATGGTCCATTTTCTTTAATAAAGCAATTTAGGAGGTTGTAAACGTATCTATATATTTCGGGCAACTTCAAACTATTCGACCCATTTTCATTTTAGCTATATATATATTTTTGGAGTAAATTACATTTTTTAGTCCCTAAGTATAACTAATTTTTGCAAATTTAGTCCCAGAAAGTTCTCTTGCACTTTTGGTCCTTATTTGAGGCTCTTGTAATGTTTTGGACCCTACATATAGCTGATTTTTGCAATTTTGGCCCAAAAAGTTTTCTCGTGCACTTTTTGGTCCTTATTTGAGGTTATTGACCCATTATTACATAAATGGGTTAAAATCGCCAATTGTACAAGAGAACAATAACTTACTTCTCCATGATCTAAACTCTTCTTGAACATCTCAACACCAGTAACTGTAGTTTTCTTCGAACCCTACAAAATTAAAGATTAATATTAAGCAGCTACTCAAAAACAAATTTGTTATTCAGAAAAATAAATCCAAAGAAAGCCAGAATTCACCTGCATCAACCCCATGATTTCAACTTCCTCTCCAACTTTAATTGTCCCTTGTTCAACACGGCCAGTGGCAACAGTCCCACGTCCCTTTAAACAAAACAATTAAAAACTACCAAATTGATGACATGGAAATGTATAGTTTTGAGATTGTTGTAAATACCGCGATTGAGAAAACATCTTCTATGGGCATTAAAAAGGCCTTCTCCTTTTGCCGTTCAGGGGTAGGGATGTAATTATCTACAGCTTCCATCAATTTTAGAATGGCATTCTTTCCAATTTCATCGTTGTTTCCTTGTAAAGCTGACAAGGCTGAACCTCGTACAATGGGAATTTCATCCCCTGGAAACTTGTAGAAGCTAAGAAGTTCTGCCACAATCACAAAATTATTTCAAATAAATAAAAAACGTCATGAAATAAGGGCTAAATGCAAGAAATGGCAACCAAGTACTGTTTATTTGTGTATCATAGCATCATACTTTCATTTCTTCCTATTACAGCATTGTAACTTCAGTTTTTTTCTTAATAAGACGTTTCACTTTGAAAATCTACCAAATCATAGCATTGTACTTTCAATTTCTTTTTCTTATTAGGACATTATACTTAAAAGTCTACCCATTATCCAATTATAGCAGTAAAAATTATCTTGTATTTGGATGACATTGCTATAATCAGGTAGATTTCTCAAAGTATAATGATATAATAGGAAGAAATATATTTGGAATGTTATAATAAACATATCAAAGAAAGAACGTTGCTGTTTCTTGCATCCAACCCTTAATTAAGAAACTCTAAATGTAAATAGCATTGTATTTTCAACTTTTTATAAGGACATTATGTTTTGAAAACTCTGAATATTTCATATCAAGAGAACTCTTAACTTTCTTCTAATCAAGGCATAGCATATTAAAACATCTATCAAATTACAGCATTGTACTTTCTGTTTTTTTCTTATCAGGCATTATTAGTTTGAAAATTTTCTACCCAAGTACAGCAGTCAAAATTGCTTTGTATTTGGAGGACATTGCTATAATTGGGTAGATTTATCAAAGAACAGTAATAGGAAGAAATAAAATAGGATGCTACAATAAACAATGTAATGAAAGTATGTCATTATTTCTTGCATTTAACCCTAAAAATAATTAAGAAAACCCTAAATTTGGACAGTAGTATTCTACACGAGTGAGAAAGATCCAGTTTTACCTCGAAGCTCCAGCTCAACAAGTTCTAGCAACTCGGGATCATCAACTGCATCAACTTTATTCAAAAAACACACAAGTGATGGAACACCCACCTGCAAATGGCAAAAAGAGTGAGTCTAGTTTCATTGAAATGTATAAACTTTTTGACTTGTCAACAATGAACCTGTCTTGCAAGTAGGATATGTTCTTTTGTTTGTGGCATGGGTCCATCAGGTGCAGAGACAACCAGAATTCCTCCATCCATTTGAGCAGCACCAGTGATCATGTTCTACAAATTAAGCAAATTCATCAAAAACTGCAACAAGTGTAGACTATTATTTGACCAATGAAACCACAAAAATAGAAAACATGTCCTACTTTGACATAGTCAGCATGTCCTGGACAATCTACATGAGCATAATGTCTTTTAGCGGTTTCATATTCCACATGAGCCTGCATAAACAAACCGTAAACAAATAGGGATTAAGATGTTAAACCATTCATGCATCAAACAGAGAGAAACAAGAATATGTTAAACCGTGGCAATTGTGATTCCTCTCTTTTTCTCTTCAGGAGCCTTGTCAATTTCATCAAAGGCAATGGCCTTGGCCTTCCCTTCATCTGCCAGCACCTGAAGAATGCACATATCTTAGCCAAATAAATACAAATATAAACAGAATATCGTTAAAGAATAAGAAAAGTAACAGATAGAGCAAGAACTAAGTGACAGAATCAAGGAATCCAACCTTTGTAATTGCAGCAGTCAGTGTTGTCTTTCCATGATCAACATGTCCAATTGTTCCAACATTAACATGAGGTTTTCTAACATAAATAAACCGCACCATAAGATATATGCAGAACATAATTATACCAAATTTCCACGTCAAACTTATGAAAAGTGTATCCAAACAGTAACAGATTTCTCAAGTTGTATCAGTATCCATTCCACACTGATGTGAACAGACCATAATTTCAGGTTAATGGAAACACACAAGTCTCGTATGTCAGATAATCTGGTGATGCACAAGTTAGTGCGCTGTCTCTTTATTGGGAAAGAATTCACTGAAAGAATGTATATGCGTGGTTTTTTCAATCAAACCTATTGTATTAACTTCAAAACGAATTACATAACAGCAGCATGTTTCAAATTGTAGATATGATTTCATTGTTTAACACGATCACCAGTTTTCTTATACATAATCAACGTTAATCCCGAAGTCCAAAACTCAACAGGTTTGACATAAAGAGTCAGACTGACATCAGCGGACTGATGATTCATTATTATAAGGATTAAGGGAAAAAGATCTGTATAGAAGATGATTAATCATTCAAATAACTAGATTCAATTGAAATGAACAATCAATAAGTATATTATCTGGATGAAATTAAGCACAAATGCAATTTAAATTAATGTGCAACCTAGCTGCCTTTGTTCATACACAGATACATCATTTGGATAAATTATAACATAAATTAATGTAAATAACTTACGTTCGGGTGAACGTAGCCATCGATCTCCACCACGGGTTAGGAGCCACCGAGTTGTCATTTCCAGAAAGCGATTCAATGGTTGGGAAACCAGAAGCTGATACTATGGATCCTCGACAACCAGAGCGTAACTGGGGAGATAGGTTAATCAAGCGCCTAGAATTAGGGTTTCTGATGGCCACAGACGCCATTGATGGACGTAGATGAATAAGGAGACGTAGAAATGAGTGTTGCAGAGGTGAAGAAGGGGGGTTTTGGTGGGTTTTACGGATGGGATCGATCACTCAGTAGTCAGTACTGTAGAAGCGTCAAGGGTTTTATTTCGGCGTCTGTAATATACAAAAATGGGCCGGGCTATGTATTAGTTCTTGTAGTTAGCCCATTTATTAAGTAAATATTTAAACCATGGGTTAGACTTAGCCTTGTTTCTTTTTTTGTGTTATTAAGTCCAGTATACTGAATAGATAATGAAATCTGAATGAATACAGTATTGTTGATATAAATATTGTTTCTTTTTTACACTGAATAAGTGTCTGAATCCAAATAAATGACTATTTTACCCTTCTTCTTAAGTATGACAAATAACATAATAATCATATATCTGCTAACCTTTATAATTTTAGAGTTTACATTATCACATTAAATAATTTTAAAAATAAAAATAAATTAAAATTTTTATCATGATAAGTAACTTAAATTAAGCATAAGTTTTTACAAATAATAAAATTTAAACAAAAATACCAGTTATAGTAGATTAGCAATTTCATCACGCACGTTAGACATATATTGTGTGCTTTGAGTTCCCCATTGTGTTCCATCTTGTTCTTCTTCTCCATTTTCTTCGACTTCTTCTTCATTGTTGAATATAGTGTCTTCATCGCACTCCATAAATAATTTGTCATGAATGTTATATTTCCTTATGAAATTATTTACTGCAAAACAAGCAATGACCACATTTCTTTGTACCATGAATGGATAAGGAGCCATTTGCTTTAAGATTGGAAATCTTGCTTTCACGACACCATAGGCACGCTTAATGACATTCCTCAGTTGTACATGCGCATGATTGAACTTTTCTTCTTTAGTTAGAACACGTCGGCGTCGAAAATTGGCTAACCAATATCTGGTGTTACGATATGGAGACAAGAATCCACGAGTATTGGCATATGCGGCATCACAAAGAAAATATTTATCTGTAATCGACAAGTGTTTTCATATAATTATATTACTTAAACTAAAAATTAAAAAAATATAGCTTAAGAACTACACATACTTGGTGGAGGAAACGGAAACCAGAAGATGGATTAAATACGACTTCTGTTAGTATTCTCGAATCGTGTGCAATGCCTTCCCATCCAGCCCAAACAAAAGTAAATATCATATTAAAATCACAAATCCCTAGAACATTTTGATAACACCGACCTCCTCTTCTTCCTCTATATGCAGTTTGCTCATTAGTAGGCACAATTGCATGCACTAGAGTTCCGTCCAATGCACCTATTGCTCCCTACATTAAAAGTAAAAGTATAAAAAGAATTCTTAAAATATTAGAAATTACAAACTAGTACAATAAACATACCGGAAATATTTCTCTCAATTGCTTTTGGCGATCTGACATATATGGGATTTCATCAAAGGACGGTCGTATAACTTCTCTTGCAAATTCCATCATTCCATCTAAACCTTTACGAAAACAGTTATGAATAGTTTTTGTTGAATGTTGAAACCTCCGTTTCACCATCCTAAAACAATCATTATGTCTGATAGTTATTAAAAACATTGCCATCTTTTCTTCGACGGTTATATGCTTACTATCTCTCAACAAGTTCTTGTGTTTGAAGTGGTTGCATAATAATACATATGCATCACGAGAGAGGCGCATCAATTCATGACATTGTGTATTCGATCCATTTATTAACTCCTGTGTGAACGCATGTCTGCTTAATGCCGAAGTGGTATCTCTTATCCTTTCTATTTGTTTTGGACCATTTCTTTTTCTCAAATACAAATATAGAATAAGTAAGAAATAAATTTCATCCAGAAAATCCATAACCTTGCAAATAGAAAACATCAACAATGAATTAGACATTAACAATTAATAACATAAAATGAAATAACATCATTTAATACTCATGTTGGTAGATTTGCGACAAAAATTTAAACATAAAACATTTAAAAGTGCTTATTCAAACTACTAAGTTCTAAACCAAAATCAAAACAACAAAACATCAAACTACTACACAAAACCTTTACTACGTCCGATCATCGTAACCCTATTAAGACATAATTCTGGCTTTAAATGCATCCAACAATCTCTATAGTAATCATTTGTGTCACTAAAAAAGTGCAATTGCAACTTGGTATATTGGATCATATTCTGGCCACCCAAACTTATTCAACTTGCTTAAGCAATCTTCAAATGTGGGTTTTGGAGGTGGTTCAGGTTTGTTTATCTTGTTAGCAATCATTTCCAATACACCCAATATTTTTTCTTCGACGACATCTATGGATTGTTTCCCCTTGCTCTTTTTGTTTTTAATAAGAGGTTGAGGTTGAGATGAAGATGAACACATCAGATGTATAGTATCATTTAGGATCTCCAGCCCTTCGTCTTCAAACGATTGAGACTCAAAAGTTGGTATATATGGTTCAGCGGAACTTGGTCCCCAACTCTTGATGCCCGTTGACATAGTTCCATCAAACAGTTGTGCACAAAGATCCGGAAATGGCATAGATGTATTTCTCAGTGTTTCAATGTATCTATTTTCTGTGTAAAAAATCATATCACTAAATATTATATATCTATACACATGAATAATGAAAACATTAAATGATAGATTAGAATGAAAATGAACCTTCATCTCCACCTCCCACTCCTCGTTTGTTAGGTTAAATGTGTTAGTTGATGGATCATAAATGTTGCATATCTTGTTTTTTTAATAAAAGCCACGCTCCGTACTTGCTTTTTAGATAATCAAAATGATTTTTCATTTGTTTCCGGTCAGCTACAAAGTTATGAGTTTCTTTGAGAACTTGTGCAACTTTCATCCATGAACTCCCTTTTAGACTGCCTCCTTCGCGGCCATTAATCGAAATCTCATGAATACATGCTTCAAGAAAAGTTTTCACAAGATTTATGTTTTTCCAACTAACTCGACTTCGTTTTGAATCGCCATTTTTTTCCATGCCTAAATTATGTACATTAAGAAATAAAGACTTCAATATCATAATGCTTAAGTTGCTTGTTTCAAAATATTTTCTTATAAGAGTATAATACGTAAATCATTATGATATTAGGTAATGAGTAAATTTTATAGAAATAGCATATGTAAGTTGTTATCTAAGTTATATTCATGTTTTAGGAAACAAGCATTATAATTACATTAACAAATATAAATATTAAATAAACATCTAAAGCTACGTTATTACAAATTCTTTAATATAAACAACAAATATGAATGATAAATTGATAATAAAATGTAGCATAAAAATAAATTAATATAGCAATTAGTTAGGTTTTCTTTAACCATCATCACAACAACCAATGTAATCACGTGGGTATTGCAGCTTTAAGGAATTTTCTAGTTTTTCATTTTAACACTTATCACTTTTTACTTTCCTTTTGAAAGAAAGAATAAAAGGACTAGATAGAGTTTTGGAGGTCACCCGAAGGGAGCAAGCCGGTGAAGTCTACAAAGACTGGCCACGACAAAGGAAAACTTAGATGAGAATGACACATAAGAAATCAAAGGAAAAGAATTGGAGGGGGAACAACTAACAAGCGAAGCCTTATGCTGGTGAGTGGAGAGGATCTGTTAACATTTTTTGATTTCTTAACACGTAAATGTCTCAAAACTTGCCTCCTTTGTGTTCCTTATGCAAACTATACTATCCTTAATGTCCATCCTCTTCATGTTTCTTATGCAAAGAGAACAACTGTTGGCATAGTAGTTCCGTGCCACCACAGGACCATAGTAGTTCTAGAAAAAATTTGAGTAGAGTCCCGTGCCACCACAGGACCCATAGTAGTTCCGCCCCTGATGGCTACAAATCATTATCATGGACATTGCAAAATTATGTAAAGATGATAATATCAACATTCCGTTAAGCAATTTAATCACTGTAAAGATCACACCATCAAATAATTTTTGAACATCAGCACATAATTGGTCCAAAATTAAAGACAATTTAGCAGCAAGGAAACAATATGGTAAATAGCGATATATAACGCAGTCAACGATTTGAATACAAACAATATGAAAGCCTAGGTTAACTAATGGAATTCAATCAATTTGATTCTTCTTTACACATAAACAATAAGAACAAGATAGAAAAAATAAATAAGTACCTGCGCAGCGAATCAGATAGCACGAGTAATACCACGATTTCAACCTTTTTTTTATGAATACGACGATTGAGGTGAGTAGATGAAGAAGATGAGTAGATGTTGTCGATGAGTGATATAATATATAATCATAGTTCCACGTATCACTGATTTTGGGGAGAAAGAAGAGGGATGAAGTTGGAGAGATATCAGGAAAAGATATTGATCAGATTAGAAAATTTTAGAGAGAGTTTTCCCTATTTTTGGGGAATACGTGATGTCGATGAGGGGTATTTCAGGGAAAATACATAGAAATTCATCACTGAACGTAAAGGAGTGCTCTTTCCTTACTTAATATATTAAGACAATCCCTTAACATTAAGTAAAAAAGAAACAAGTATATATATATATATATATATATCTGAATCCATTAATTTTTTTACACATTAAGTGCATTAAGTGGAAAAGAAACACCACCTTAGAGTAGCATAAATTTTATTCGAAGTGTTTAGGTTTATCCGAATCATCCGTCGGATACGAAAGGTGTCTCTCTATATTCAGAAATCGATTACGGCCCTGTTTATTAATCCGGTTTTTCAGATTATAATGGTTGAGCTCAGAAAGAAAACGGGTTTCAAAGAAGGCTATATAGCTATTATTATAGTCGTTTGAAGTAGGGGTGTGTATTATTTGTTTGGAACCGAGTAAACCGAAAATCAAATGGAATTGAAATCAGAACAAATCAAATTTTAAATTTAGTTTTCAGTTTGGTTCAAGATTATATCAAATTATTAATTGGTTTATGATTTGAGTTATGGTCTACTAGATGTGAACGAAACGAACTTAGTTATTAATTTGTAGTTTTATACTTAAATTTTAAATAAAAAAATTAACTACATATTAGGATCCCGGCTTCCCTAACTACCTTAGACCTTCACTTTCGTAGACATATTACGATCAATGATGAAAACAATGATCCTTGATGTTTAAATGGAGGAAAGATCGGCAAGTTGCTTGGAACAAGTTTGGAACTTTCGGTTTATATTTGGAAGTTGAATTTTACATTTGTAACGTTGTATTGTATCATTTTATGTTTGGTTGGAACTTTGTATTTGATGTTTGGTTTGAAAATTTGGATTTTTATATTTAAAATTTGATTTTATTTCAACATTAATAATTGGATTCTTCAATTGATTGCATAGAATTCGGTTTTCGGTTTCAATGAATAAAATTTCAAATCGAGAAAGCCTAAGAACTCATAAACGGAATTGTTGCCCTCCCCTAATTTGAGGCCGTTTAGACCCCCAAATTACCACCTCTAGTCAGACCTACACACACAAATCAGTCCTGGGCAGGTCTTGGGCTAGTCTCGAAACAATTCACTATTTTCTAGAACCAGTCTTTGTCTTTGTTCAGACCTTCTTTATTCGGACCGGTCTTCATCGGTGTCATGTGGTCTTTTACCAATCCAGTCTTTTTTGGATCTGGTCTTTTTAGGCCAATCTTTTTTAGTCTGGTATCGTTCTAGACCCGTATGGTGTTGCAGTCTTTTCGTGTGCTTTTTTTTGGTTTGCATTCAAGTATTTTTCGGTTGGTGTTAGTTCTTTTTTATTTAGTTTCGTTTTTTCTGGTCTGTTGATGATGTAAGTTGAATAAATTAAAATTATCGAATGATATTAAATATAAGAATGATGTTTGCTGTTTAATAGTTAGTGAATTAATTAAAAATAAATTGAATTAAATCAAACATAAGAATAAATTAAAATAACTGAATTAAATTGGAATATTTTTCTCTTATATATGCATTTGGAGAAAATAAAAGAACATCTGCTATAACAGGGGAATTAGAAAGCATGAGTAATGCCCAATAGGAGATATCTTACATCGACTCAATTACTAAAGGGAATGGACATATGAGCCTTTACATGGAGGTGAGAGGTCCTTTGAAAGAGCATGAGTTGTACATCTGAAGGGGGGGGGGGGATTCCATTTATACAATTTAGATCGGTTTGGATCAACTTAATGCATAGTTTTAGACAGGTTCTCTTTAAGACCATTTTCGTCTAGGACTAGTTTGGGACTGGATGAGGACCAGTGGTGGCTAGAACGAAGGACCAAACCCGGATTGCAAGTCTAGGCCAACTTGTAAATTCCCGGTTCAGGACTGGTCTAATCCATAATAAAAAGTAATGGACTAGTTAGGATGTACAAGTCTACTTCTATTATTAATATAAATAGGTGTTGGTTCATTTGGTTTCAACACACTGCAAAAACGCTCATTTTTCTCAGTTTTATAGCAATATTGACTTCTTTCTTCACTTTCAAATTTGAAAATGGCATTCTTGCATGATGCCAATTCGCTTTAACGATATTATAGGTGTAATTTCAAAAAGTTATACGATGTCGATGCGGTGGAAGTTAAACCAACTCATGAAACCCAAAATTTGGTGTAATTGCAATTATTGCATTATGAACAACAAAGAGAATAAGGTATGCTGCACAAAAAATTGTATTTAATTTTTATTCATACTCATCTTCCAACCCATGTGAAATTGTGACAAGTCATATTTAATAAAATTAATAATATTTTAAGACACATGTCACAATTTAACATGTGTAGGAACATGAGTATGAATAAAAGGTAGGAAGAAATATAGTAAGTTTTATATCGAAACTGGAAACTCAACAATATTGAAGCATCATGTAGAGAATACTTGCAAATTAGTGAATAAGGCAATTTTGATCCAGCACAAAATTGGATCAAATGGTGTTTTGTTTATTTATGACAACGATGTGATATGAGAAACATTTGCTAAGTTTGCATCTAATAAGCACTTTCATTTGGCCACTCAACCACCCACGACTTATTGACATTATCTAAACGAAGCTTCAATCACATTATAAGCAAGTCAAACTATCCTTGGACAACAAAGAGAATCAGGCCCCTTGCAAAAAAAATATATATCAAGTTCTATATCATAACTAGAAACTCAACTTTAAAACATCATGTAGAGAAAACTTGCAAATTAGTGAATAAGGCAATTTTGATCCGGCGGAAACTAGTATTGGATCAGATGGGTTTTATGCCAACTAATTAGGTAATTAGGGTTTTATGTCGACCGCCTCTTTTCCTTGCTGCCTCATTCCCCTAGCCCGAATAAGCTTTATTTCAAACATTAAAAACCAAAAAACTAAAAAGGCTTAATCTTATATTGTTTTCCATTCAGAACCGCATAAGTTGCATCCAATTAACTAGAATAACCCAAAGCGAATAAACTTAATAACTCTGCAGTTAGTGTCGCTAATTGTGATCATGCAAACCCATCACCAACTTCACACATTGGCGTCGCTAACACTATAGGTAGTGGCGCTAATGTCATTTTTCACACATTTTCCAATTTTTGCTTCTTTTTAAACTCAAGACTTGGACTTTCCGGGATTATGATCTTACAAATAAAAACTAAGAGCATCCACAATGTATAATTTAATAAAATAGTTGAATGAGGTGAAATGCTTAATTGTCATTCTATAAATTAAGCCCAATCATAATGAGATGTTACATTAGTGTTCAATTGATATGGAGTTCAATGGAAAAAATGAAACTTTTTAATTTTAAAATAGATGCTCCATCGAACATTTGTAGAGTTGAACGTTGTGTAGGAAAAATGGTAGAGTCGTATGAAAAATATAATAATAACATGACAATCCATTAAATTATATATGACATTTCATTAAATTATATAGAGTTCGATGCATTATGGATTTCCTAAAAAACAAAATAAAAGGTACAGATATAATAACATACCTGGTTACATACCCTTGTTCTTTCATAGCATACACCTCTATGTACCCTCTATGTACACATGTATAATTGTATATATTGAAATTTTATTAATTATAATATGGTTCTTCAAAACGTAAATCAAATCGCCTACCTCGGTTTGTTCAAACAGATTCATCATGTAATGAAATGTCAACAAGACCAAATTGCTTCAATTTTACCAGCTTAATCGGTTTTGGCCAAACCTTAAACAACCTCGTTAAGTATACAACTTTACTATAAACCACGTCAGCATTTCGCCTGTTCAAAAATGTAATGACAGAAAGTAGACAAAGGAGAGGGTGTTGGATGTAAAGAATCTCAAAACCCATTCTTTTTGCTGGTTTCTTCTTCTAGATGTTTAACTTCACGTTATTTTAACTGTGACAAGAGCATATTTTCTACAAGATCCTAGAACTTTTGTTGCCTCATTAGACTTTTGAAGCCATTTTCAGAATCCGATTCCGGTTTTGGATGTTTTCAAAACAATCATTAGGTAAAGAGGCCCGGTTAACCAATTGGGCGATCAAGAATCTGATTCTTCCTGAAATTTGACAAAGAAATAGTTGTTTTCGCCTTCTTTTCCATTCAAAAACAAGAAAGTTAGCATTAGAGAGCGGAATATGATCCGAACTCAATATACAACGTGTTAGAAGTGTGATCGGAATCCTTGCCAAACCTTTTTTGACATTTTCGATTGCTTTTGGTAAAAATGATGAACTCGCTTGCTGTTTCTACTTTCTACACCCTTTGTGCACCATTCTCCTATTAAATGGCCACAACCCCACCTTCCTTAATTTGTAACATATGGCAAGAAACCAATCTAGCCAAACTCCATCAAGGGGTTCATGTGATAGGATTCGTAAAGCTACATTTGGTCGATTTCGTCGTTCCGACCCTTCGTTCTCATCAAAATCTCGTCTTTCTTTCACTCAACCGATGGCTCTTCAGCAACCCTTTTCAGGTAAAGAGATCCCCATCGAGTATGTTCCTCCCCCAGAGGTAAAATCCGTTAAGAATGTTCGTTTTTCCGGGAAGGATGTCGAGAAAGATAGCAGCAGTACTGGTGGCAAAGAGTTGGCTGATCAGAAAACGTTTGGTGAGGCAAAGTTTGATAGCTTTATTGGCCGCATGAAGATGAAAATGAGTGCTCCTTCAGATGTCGGTGGAGCGAAAACGGTCTCCGGGAATGATAGTTTTAATGACAAGGTGTCGACTTTCATTGGCCGTGCAAGGCTTAAGTTGCGGGCCACATCTAGTATGGGAGCTAATGGGAAGACTGTGTCGTTTAAGTAACATTATATGGTTTGAACCATCATGAAAATAGGGTGGGTCAGGACTCGGTGCATCAAGGTCAAGCGTGGTGGTTGGGTTGCATGCTACTGGTTTGAAACCAAGACGGTATTTGTTATTGTTTAATTCTGATGTATTGTCAACTTGTGTATGTTTAACCATATATTTTTATAAATATATATATCATGTCTTATGTGCTAAAAGAAGTACAAATCTTGTGTATGGTCGCCGGTTGGTGTTATTTGAGGAGAAATAGTCAACGTAACCATTAGCATCCTCAATATTAGACTATTAAACTAGGTATTTCTATTAGACTACAATATTGCTATTATACTAGGTATACGTAAAATTCTATTTAGGACATTTATAATGCATCGAACTCTTTAGCTTTTAAACGAGTACAAAAAGTTTCGGTTGGGCTAAGCCTGCAGACTTCAAGGGGACAAGCTAGGCATGTGGGATTCAAATGGGCATAAATTTGGGGATTGTCCCGAGCTTTACTCGGACTTTTCCTAGCCTTTCCAATTTTTACCCGGATTAGGTTTCGTTTTAAAATTAAAACAACGAGCCGTTATGTAAAATTTCGATTTCACATCTTTCTTTGCCTTGTTACTAAAAAACATCTTGAATCTTCTTAGAGCATCTTTTTTCTTTATAAGTAAACACTTTACGAATTTACCCTTATAACGGCTAGTTTAGGGGGTTATTTTGGTCATTTTGACATTATTTTTCTAAGTATAAATAGATGTGTTGTTTTAGATTTAATTCGACACCCCGTCTCACTCTTCTCTCTAGTTATTCTCTTCAATTGTATTAGCAATCTCTAACTGTTTACGAAAAAATTCTTACGTAACCACTTGAAAGATGTCAATTTGGGAGAAATTTGAGGATGTAGATGGCAAGCAATGGGCACAATGTCATAGACGTATCAATTTGTTAAACATTACAAGGAACTTCCACACTTTCAAGACATTGCGATATACATATATTTTGATATTTTTTTATGTAATCAGATTGTATGTAAAAAGAAAAATATCGAGAATCTACTGGGACAAACAAATGTGCATGGAAATACTCAAAATTTTCGTTACAACCAAGAAATAGCATTGGAGTTGTCGATTAACTTGATGATTAAAGAAGGGAAAACGTTTGATTTCTTTAGCCGGAGAAACGTCTTCGATTTTTTTCCAAAATGCGTTAGAAGCACGTTTCCAACAAGTCGCACTACTTTAAAATAGGATGTTATACAAAAATTTGCTATAACACGTAAAGAGTTACAAACATTTTTTAGTCTAGTCTTTTTAACATCGATCTCATTTATTTGCATAAGAGTGCATTGAATCCACCCAAAAACATGGTTAATGTGAAAAAGAATTTTGGCTTTCGAACATTTTCCTAACCAACGCAGAGGGCCACAAAATTTTTATAATCTAATCAATCTTTAAATTCAAAAAACAAAGTTATGAGTATATCATTAAATAATGCTAACAATAATTGTAATGCAATGGTTCAACTAAAACGGACTTTAGATATAATAATAGCAAATTTGTAGAATCAAGTTTTCAGAAGAACAATCGGGAGGAACTATGAATCAAGACAGAAGAACAATCAGGAGGAACTATCAATCAAGAACAACGAAATAAATATGTCAAATCAATTTTTCAGAAGAATAATTAGGTTTCTGGCAGATCAAATATTCCGAAGGACATTTTGGTCAGAGTTTTTTTAACTTGTTTCATGTAACGCATATGATAAATTTGTAATTTAACACATGATTATAGATACGCCAAACTGAATTCCAATTTCAGATTTTTATTACTAAATACCCTAGAAATTTTTAATTACATTGAATTCCAATCCATTAAATTCCAAATCCTTAAATGCATTCCAAAACCTTCAATAAGATTCAACGAACCAAACACATAAAGGTTGTGAAATATATGTTTATTATGTTATTTATATAAATCTTTACAAAAAATATTATCATAATCGATAAATGTTATATGTAATGAAAACAAATAAGTCAATGATATGTATTTATGTATTTTATAATAATTTTATATTTAAAAGTAGATTTTTGCCAAATATTAAAACAACTTATCAGTTTATTTCATTTTGATACAACATAAAACTAATTTAAACAGGTTTTTAGTTTCGTTTTAATACTGAATAAATTAATAAACAACATAAAACGTTTTACATGAACAATCCTAAACATCTCATAAGTTGGAGTTACCGATGAAAATATTAACATGCATAATATTAATTATGATGATCGATTTATAATTGATCGAGTATATTTAGATCTCAAAATATATTAATACTAACTAGCGGGAGCCCGTGCTCCGCACGGGTTCGGGATTACTGGAGCATGGGTCCGGATAAATGCTAAAAACAACAGCGTACTCTGTCGAATAATAGCAATGTCATAATTGGGTTGATTTTTAAAAATAGATACATTTTTCAAAACACAAAAAGAAACATGAAAGTGCAATGCTGTAACAGAAAGAAACAAAAGTCGGATGCTAAAAAAATTAAAGTACATTGCCATTTATGGAAATTACCGGGACAGATCCAAGCATCCATACCCCAAATGTCTTGGCGCCGCACGGGTTCGGGATTGCTGGAGCATGGGTCCGGATAAATGTAAGAAAAAATAGCGTACTCTGCTGAATAATAGCAATGTCATTTTTATTTAATACACAGAGAAAACAACCTAATGCACAAAGTCGGGATAATGAGGTTTTTCCCATTAAGTCCTGACTTTTTACAAGTTTGTTGTCATTTTTCTCAAATATATTTTAAATATGATTTAAAAAATATTATATACCTGATTGAATATCCAACATTTGCACCAACATGAAAGAAATATTGATGCCAGCTACAGCAAAAGGGTACTCACATTCAGCTTTGTTTCCTTCATTTTTGTTGAGAAGGTTTTGAAATGCTTCCTGTTACTTTCAAAAATCTATCCAATTATAGCATTGTACTTCCAATTTCTTGTTTTGACAAACTTAGCTAATTGTAGCAGTGAAAATTGGTTTGTATTTCAATGAGTAAGTTTTCAAAGTACAATGCTGTAAAAGGAGGAAATGGAAGTAGGATGTTATTGCTATACTAAACAAAATAAATAGAAGTACACTGCTATTTCTTTCATTTAGCCCTTCATTTTTCCTTCAATTTGACCAAAGTACCGTCATTTTCTCAATTATGTTTTAAACATTATATTATCCATATGGGAAAAACAAATAAAAAAGAAACATGGCCTAAAAATTCAAGTAAAGAAAAGAAACAAACCGGATATTTGTTGGCAAAGAAAATAAGACTCTCTAGAGATATAAACCCTCCACCCCTGCAAATACCAGTTTCTTATTTTAAAAAACTATAATTACTAAATACAATTTTTGGAAAAATGTATAAAAAGGTTACCTAAAGTCTGTAGAAGGATCACATCCTTGCCACCCCATCTCTTTCCAAACCTCTGATTTAAGTCCTAGAAGTTCCCTATTCGGATAAACTGACCTCCATAATTGCCTAAGTGCATCCTTTATTCCAAAATCATGTTATAGAAATAACTTATTTTTTAAAAAAAAAATGAAAAAGAAAAAAGATGCTTACTTGATGCTCCAAACATTACCCATCAAAAGGGACTTCCAATCTTTCTGCAGACTTCTGAGTATTGATTCTTACCCACATTTCCAATATTCAGAAATGTGTACTTTATCTTTATGTCAAAGTTCAATGCTATTAATTATACCTGTAAGGGACTAAGTAATGGTGGAAGAAACTTTTTTGTTGATCCATTTCCTGTTGTTGAAGGTAAAGTCAAAATCTTTTGGTTTATTGATTAAAAATTGAAATTGTAATTTTGTTTCATATAATGTAAATTAGATATATAAAATATTCTAACACTTATAAAAACATATTTTTATTTGTTCTGTAGTAAAAATCAATTATAGCATTATACTTTGAAATAATTTCCCAATTGTAGCAATGAAAAATGCTTTCTATTTGGATGAATTTGTTATAATTGGGGAGAATTTTCAAAGTACAATGCAGTAATAGGTAGAAACGAAAATAGAATGTTATAATAAACAAATAAATGAAGTACATTGCAATTTCTTGCAATTTTCCTTTTTTAAATACCACTGTTGGATGAATTTACTAAAAACGAAAAACTTACTTTAACGGAGAGAGAAATAGACAATGCCACAACACCTCTTAAACCATACCACACAAGTACAACGCCTTCTTTCCAATACAATCCATAACCAAAATATCCCAAAAATGGATATAATGTCCCAACCACTATCGCCCTTGATAGTTGTAGAAAAACATACAGAAGTATAAGGTATCCCCAAGCACTTTCTGTATCACACATAATAAAAAAATACGGTAATTTTCATACGTATTACAACTATAGAGGGAAAGTAGATATGCACAAATAATTGGAAGCAATAACAATGTAATTATTTCGCTGACAAAAACACGAGTTGTTTCTTTTTTACTTAATGGACTTAATTTTTTTCTCACATATTATTAGTCATGTAGTTATTATTTTTTTATCAAAATCGTTCGGCATCACATTTAGAGAGGAGGGTAAAATGGTCATTTTCCATATTCAGACGTTTCATCGGTCCAAAAAGAAAAGGAATAGCCTTTTGTTTACACAGCATAAGTGGCTTTTAGAGATTAGGTAATAGTGAAAGTTTGGTTACGTTTATGTTTAATGAATTAGAGAGTTTACTTTCATGTTTAAGAATACTGTCACCTCCAAGTATACCTTCAACTATGACTACTCCACTATAAAATAATAGAAATAAAAATGCTAAATCAAGTATTTCTCATAGATTAACACACAGAGAGTGAGAAACATTTGAATTTTTCCATTATTAGTAATTTTTCTTTAATAAATGCATACCTCAAGATGAAGATAAGTGTATTAGAATTACAGTAGATATTAGAAAGGGGGTTTCTTTAAGTAATAAGTGATACCTAACCATTGTGCCCATTCTGAAATTATGTGACAGAATAGAAACCCCCAGTGGAGGTTTTCTTTTCTTTTTTCATCGTACAAAATATTTTCAATGTTTTGTACCTGAAACACAAAGATACCGGTCATAAATATGTTCGGAGGTTGCGATGAAAAGGAAATTAGGAAGATGAAATCACCTCTAATCTGTTAGTCTTGTTGTCATCGTTAATTCCAAGTAAAGGTTCATTTACGTCATCGAAATCTACACCTGTTAAATGCTCATGCTTTTTAACACCGACATCGCCATGATGGAGTCTTCTCCTCAATGTGCTTGATGCCATTGTATCGCCTGTGACCTGCGATGCAAAAAACCAAAGAACAAAAGCGTTAAAATGGAAAAATCGGTGAAAGTTTATAGTGAGACATAGATAGAGTTTACGAAGAGAGGGCACCAGATCCGTGGTCGACATTTTGAGTGGCAGAGAATACAACACGGCTAAGGGTACCATATATGTTAAAGAAAACCCTAAATTACATTTGTACAGTAGAACATGAAATTGGGCTTTCAATCGACGACTTAATGATCCAAGTAATCACGATAGTGTCAATCCAAAGACAAATCACGAGTATCAACTCAACCACGGAGGGTTCCGAGACATAATGGAGGAAGTAGACAGCTCTCATAGCTGTGATTCGCAGGGCCGGAAACGAAGAAAGCGAAAGAAGGAAGCAGAAGAGCGGAGGTCGATGTGAAGAGGGAGAAAGAGGTTAATCAAACGATCAGTTCACCGACGCGAAATCGACGTTACAGACGGAGCAACGGACGGGAAATCGACGGAGTACACACGAATGACTATCGAAAAGAACCAGTAATCGAACACAGTGCAGGTGCACCGACCGAAAGAAGAAAAGAAGGAAAAAGAAAACACTATAATCGAAAGAGAAAGAAGCAGAGCCTTAAAGATCCGAAAAAAGCCGACCCAGATATAGCGAAAGATCCACTTGTCACAAACTAAAAAAGAAACGCATGTTACAAACGAAAAAATTACGCCTTATATATATATATATATATATATATATATATATATATATATATATATATATATATATATATATATATATATATATATATATATATATATATATATATATATATATATATATATATATATATTGGAACGGTAAATCTATCTATACTGCTCCTACTTTAATCACCATCTTAAATCCACCTATTCCACTAGCCCCTAATGAGGATTGAACCCTCAACCTCAAGGTTGGAGGGCGACGTCTTACCACTTGGCCAATAGGCCATTGACAAAGTGCTTTGAATAGTGGTTGGTTTCGTTGTTGTCATATTTTTAATTTGGTAGTTAAGTTAAAGTGCTTTTAAATATATAACACAAATTTATCAAAATTTAGAATAATGACCTCTCTTGTAATTTATAGTGGCCTTGTTAGGGTGGGGGGAGTAGATCCCTCCCATCAACTGAACCCACGCGCCATGTCAGCTTTTCTCTCTCCTCTCACTTCCATTTTCCCCATCTTTCACCGATCTTTCACCAATCTTTCACCCATGGAACCAGTACCCACTGAACCCACAATACCACATCATATATTTGATATTTAAATGTTTTAATTAAATGAATAAATTAATTTTAACACTTAATTTAATATTAGAAATAATAATAAAATGCACAAAATTTAAAGAAAATTCAAATTACATTTAATTAAAAAACACACCGGTACAAGAAAAAAAAAAGCCTAAATACGGAAATAAAAATCCTAAAAACGGAAATAAAAATCCTAAAGTTCCCACCCATACATTTCTGCAATTTCCCGTTTCTTCCCAAGAACCAATGCCAATTTTGATCCGGTCAAATGATCATGAGATTTAAGGAAGAATTTTAAATCTTTTTGTTCACGAGACCTTTTGAGTGCTTCGATCTCTTGCTCAAGGAGGGCCGATTTCCTCGTCAATTCTTCCTCCTGTTTCTCCAAAACAGCCATTTTCTTTGCACGGAGGGTTTCCTTCTTCTGCGCTTCTGCCTTATTAATATTCGCCAGTGCGGATATCTTATCGACGATGGTCTGATAACCATCTGGCATTGATGAAGATCCAGCCACATTTTTCCCTTTTCTTTGCCGGGAATGTGATGATGGTTGTGGGGAAGCTTCATCAAGATCGATTGGTTGAGGCGAAAAGTGTGCATCAGAAGGAGAGTTGGTGAATTGGTTGGAGCCGGATGTCTTACTTCGTTTGGCGGAATGATGTGGGGAATGCATCCCTATTTCTTTGACCGTTTCCCATTTGGCATGCTCTTTGAGTATTTCCCATGCCCATGTATGTGAGAAACTGGACCGGTACAATTTCCGGTACTCTAAATGGGTGGCCTGTAAAACATCTGCATCCCCCCTCCCACTGGCACGCATGTTCATTTTATTGTTGTATATACAATTGAACTTATTTACCTTATTTAGCATATCTTTGTACTTGGAGTTGATTTGATGCTTGGTCTGATCGGTACCTTGAATTTGCGCCTGGAAATGTTCCAAAACATTCTGCCAGAAAGAGTCGGACCGTTGGGTGTTTCCGCGTTGTTGGTCCTCAGAACAACTAATGTATGCCTTCGCCAAGGCGATCTCCTCCCTCTCCTCCCAATTTCTGCGTTTTACTCGGTGGGTGTAATTCCTTTTACGCGTAGAGGGTTGTGTCTCTGGGATAACCTCCTCTGCGTCCTCCTGGTCATCTGCATGCTGCTCCTCCACTTGCTCGTCCTATTGCTCGTCCTCTTGCGCGTCCTCTTGCTCCTCCACTTGCTCGTCCTCTTGCTCCTCCTCGTTATCCGAGGGTGGAATGGTTTCATCACTGGACTCTACTTGGGTACGGAAATGAGAAGTGTCCGGGACGTAGCATTGTTGGAATTGGTTGGGGTATTGTGGAAACTGAGTTTGATATTGTTGGAATTGGTTGGGGTATTGTGAAAAGTTTTGTTGGAATTGGTTGGGGTATTGTGTGTAACTGTAAATGTGTGGGGATGGGGTTGGGGGAACTTCACGGCTCCTGCTTTGTGAGGAACCGCGACGTTTGGATTTACCACGATTTGAATCCATTTTATAAAAAAAGAGTTTTTTATAAAATAGAGGGCAAAGGGTTTTTGAGAGAAAATGAGAGTAAGAAAGAAGGGTGAAGGTGTGATTTGTGAAGGAGTGGAGATGTGGTATTTATAGGGATGAGGGGAATGTAATTATTGAGGGATTAAATTTTTTTTTTATAAAATTGGATGGGTTCATCGGGTTCACCATCATCCCACACCAGCCACCATTGCCGAGCCCGCTCAACCCGAAGGAGAAGGGGCAGCGGTACCGGAGGTACCGGCGGTATCGACGGTACCGCCCCATCCCGTTCCGATCTTTCGCCCAACCCGATGACCACTCCGTCCACCCTTATGCTACAAAGTTATAGAAGGTTTGTTAAAATTTGAAAATGAAAGATTCTTGAAAATGCAAGCCAACACATATATGTAACATGGAATTCGACTTATTTGATGATTGGTCGACTATTATGGTTAACAAAATTTCATAAACAACGTGTACACAATTAAGAGAAAATAGATATTATCAATCAAACTTTACAATATTTATATGGAATATTAGGGGTTTTTGTGAAGCACATAAATTCATATACATATACTCTTTAACAGTTTCAAACTTTAATTATTACATGTCATTGTTAAAACAATGCATGCATATTCTTATTCATCGTAGATAATTTGATATAACATATATCATGAATAAAAAGTTAGGCAAATATGTTGGGTTATGAAATGTAAAGATAGCCGATTTGTAACGATCTAAAAAATCTATTGATACTTTGAATATCTTGTGTGCATAAGATTATCGATTTATATAAGAAGAATTTGTTTTATTACTTAAAAGAGAAATTGGTAAAATCCTGAAAATTGAAAATTTATTGTTTCACTACATTTGTGTAACGTTCCAAATTTCGTAATAAATTTTTCGTTTTAAAAATGGTTCAAATACATAAAACGGGTTGTCAAATAAAAATCATTCAAATTAAAACTTAGTATTCAAACATATAAAATCGTATTTAACAAAAACATTTGTAAACATTATTCAGCGGAATACCATATTATCAAAACTTCAAGTGCGGTACAGTCGCGCCGTGCTCCAAGCTCAAGCCAGCAAATACCTAAAAACAGTTAGGGTGAAAGAGTAAACACAAAGCTTAGTGAGTTCCCCAAAATACCACACGATTCATCACATAAACACAATCATCACCCTCGGGTGCCTAGGTACGACATGTCATGCATCGTCCTTGATCATGCAGCAACCCTCGGGTTTAAACATCCTCGAATACCCAGGTACGACCGATCATGCATCGTCCTTGATCATGCAGCATCTCTCAAAGTTATCAACTCATTCTTTAATCTTCGGGTGCCCAGGTACGACCGGTCATGCATCGTCCTTGATCATGCAGTAACCCTCAGATCGATTAACTCATTCTTCAGTCGCGAGAATGAATCTGACGACTAACACATACAAACACAGAAGCCTAAGCATACAGTCTAACTCATCGGGTTTCTATCATCAGCTCAACAGTCAAATAACGTAAGGCACGCCTAGCTACCATGCATTACTACACATAGTAATTAAGTTACATATGTATGTAACTTCTCCCATAGTATAGTGAGAAGACTCACCTGATCCGCAATCGTAAGCTATACAGCGTCCCACACGTGCTTCTTCAGATCTCGACATCGTGAACCTCCTAATAAGGATAAACTCCATTTAGAACTTTCTAAACTCTAGACAGGATAAACTTCTAAGACCGGTATCCAAAACCCTCAAGTTTGACCAAAAGTCAAATTGGTCAAAAGTCAACGGTCAATGTCAATGTCAACAAAAGTCAACCAGGCACAGTTAGCGCCGCTAACTCCCCAAGTTACCGTCGCTAACTATAAACAGTCTCAAAAGCACATTAAGCTCTTAATTCATTCAGCCAAGGTATTAATCCTTCCACGGACTTTCCAAACAGTCCCTAAGTCCATAAAAATCCTAACTTTAACATTCAAACATAACCTTGCTAGCTCAAGAACAAGATCCAAGTCCAAAATGGTCCAAAACTAATCAAAATCACCCAAAAGAGTTTGACTTACTCTCTAAACCATCCTAATGGTTCTAAATCAAGACTTAAGGCATAAAGTGATAGAAAATAGGTATAACAAATAAACATAAAGATCTTAAGTTCACATGCAACCTAAGAATTTATGTTTCTCTAATTGAATCTATAAACGAACATCTAAAGAAACCCTAAGGTATAATCAAAATTACTAAAGAAGGTTTCTTGAATTACATACATTTTAGTTGCTTTCTTTGGAAGCAAGCACCACAAATGTCGTGCCTCAAATGGTTCACACCCAAAATACTAGCAAGAAGGAAAACCAGGGAGAGAGGAGAGAATGTGAAAGTGGTGTCTATAATGGAGGTACCAGGAGCCTCTATTTATAGTCTCAAGGTGATAAAGGATAAATCTTAGAGATAAGCCTTATTTGAATTTAAACCGGATAAACCTTTTATCTTCAAATCCCAACATTATCTATTATCCTATGATTGAACGAAAATTATGAGGATAAATCCTTAAAATTTCGTTCACCATCATCTCCCCAACCCGACCCTTGCTCAACTATTGAACAATCACAATTTAGCCCCTACACTTTTAATTAATCCCAAATTAATTCAAATTAATCCCAAATTAATTCTAATTAATTCTAATTAATTCCAAACTAGTTTCTAATTAATTTATTATCACATAATAAATTAATAAACTATCAATTTCAATTTATTAATTTGTAAAGTTTAATCTTATCTTTTTTGTATTCATTCATTTTTCATTCCAAAGTCTAGTCTCGAAAATGAATCACACTTAAACACAAAAAATTATTTGTCAAAGAGTCCAATATGTACCAGACTGACTAGTTGTCACACAATAATTTTTTTAAAAAATAATAGATTTTATTAAAAACAAAAATAAGAGTCTGGAAAAAACAAAATGCAAATTAATTGGAAAAAACTACACAACAAAAATGAAAATTAGACATATCAGCGTAAAAACTCAATCAGGAAGTTTACAATGTATAACTGAATTACACACTCCAACATTGCTCTTCAATACCCACTACTCTTTCCAAATAGAGAATATGGATATAGAGTTGATATTCCTCATGGAGGTGTTATGTCTTCAACCAAAAGCAAGCGACCTAATTGTACAATGATGGAATTATTTGCTTTTAGAATTCAAGACAAAGTTAATTTTTCTCATTAATTTTGAATTCATTGATGTTTTTCAAACATCACAACCAACAAAAAGTTCTTAGATGCCAATCTTATGAAAATTTACGTACAGTACAAAATCATGGAAATACTGATATTTCAACATTTGACAACGTGTGATATTGCCTTCTTCCTTTACCGGTGGTGAACACTACATGATGCAAAATTATTTAGATGCCATGTTACTTTGTAAGTGGTTTGGATACCTAGATTTATTAATAACTGTAAAATGTAATCCAAAATGGCTAGAAATTAAAAGGTTTCTTACAAACGCAATGCTTAATCGTGAATACAGGATTGACATCCTATGCAGGCTATTTAAAATCAAGTTTGATTCATTGATTAGAGACTTGAAAGGAGAATGAATTACTCGATGTTGCCAGTTTGTTAAAAAAAACACCATTGATCATTTGAGATGAGGCACTTATGGTTCATAAGCATGGATTTGAAGCTATAGATCGAAGTTTGAAGATATATTGACTTTTGATATGTTTTCCAACTCAGATTTTCTTTTTAGAGGAAAAGTAATTGTTTTTGGAGGGGATTTCAGACAAACTCTACGTGTTGTTCCTAATAGAAGTAGACAAGACATTGTGAATGCATCTTTAAGTTCCTCCTACATTAGGGATAGATGCAAAGTCCTCATATTAACAAAAAAACATGAGGTTAGGTGCTCAAACATCTAATATGGAACAAACAATGATATTTGCAAATGGGCTTTTGGATTTAAGAGAAGTAAAGGTTGGTGGTTCAAATGACGGTGAGTCAATTATCGATATACCTGATGATATTTTATTACTGATTCATTTGATCCAATTGGATCATTAAATGAATTTGTATATCCGTCTATTTTTCAAAATGACAAAAATCCATTTTTTTTCAAGAAAGGGTAACCCTTTCACCTAAAAATGAAGTCATTCAATAAATAAATGACCGTTTACTATCACTATTTCATGAGCTGAACAAGAATACTTAAGTTTAGATACTCTTTGTCACTTAGATTATATTCACGATGACTTTGATTAAAGCTTATACTCGCCTGATGTTCTAAATGGTCTTAAACCGTCTGCTTTGCCTAATCATAAGTTGTTATTAAAAGTTAGTGTTCCAATTATGTTACTAAGGAATATTGGTCAGAAATTTGGTTGTTTGTGTAATAGAACCAAGATACAACATATATCATTGGGTAATCATGTTATAGAAACAGAGATAATATCTGGACGTAATATAGGAAACCGTATGTTTATTCCAAAAATGTCTTTGACACGTTCCGATAAAAGGATTCATTTCAAATTTCAAAAAATACAATTTACATTGACCATATGTTTTGCAATGACAATAAATAAGAGTAAAGGACAGTCACTATCAAATGTGGGTTTGTTACGAGACAACTAGTTTTCACACATGACCAATTGTATGTTACATTGTCGAAAGTTAAAATGAGTGATGGATTAAAAATATTAATTTTAGATATATGTATATATAGTTATATACTAGTTATATAGATTGGAATCTCTTACCTAAACCCGTTATTTTGTGTCAGGTTAGCATATCGTGTCAGTTTTTGTCACATCTACATTTATATAGTGTATATACTAGGTGACAAACCCGTGTACCATACGGGTTGAATAAAGATACATTGAAATAGTTAGTAATGAGTATTAAAGAAATACAAAATAATATTTTCAGTTAAATGTTATACATAGACTATTTCTTTTTTTAGACTGCATACACCATCACAAAAAATATATAAATGACTAATAACCTCTGGTTTAAAACTAATAATTATAGCAAATGCCTATTTATTTTAAGAACCATTATAAAGAACCATTATAATTTAAAATTGTATGACCATATTAAAAATTTTAAAAAAATTATATTAGTAACTTAAATTTAAAATGATATTAACATTAATACAAATAATAAAATTTATTTTAATTATTGGTTATAGTCAATTGGAAAATATCAATACCAAGAACATAAAATGTCACATATAATGAATCGGGAGAAAATATGGATCGATTCTAAAAGGTTGTTCATTAATTTCGAAATATATCGGTGACATCAAATTAACATATAATATGAGATACTGAAATATAAAATTTAACAACACTTTCTAATGAATTTAATAACATGTCAATGGTAAATTAGAATTAAAGAATAACATATTCATTTATATTGAAAGGATTTATGTTAAGTCATAAATTAAGATTGAGTCAAATATGCTGATCGGATTTATTGCCAGATTTTTAGCCTATAATTTTGCTATCGGTTATGGAATGGGTCTATCCTTCCATACTTAGTTTTTGTTTAAATAGCTTGTTCGTACCCTTGTTAGGGTTAACTTTTGTAATCTGTTCACGGCACTCATACAGAATAGTTCACATCGAATTGTTCTTGAGTTGCATTTTAATCATTAGACATCAGTTCTTCATATTGCCTGTTCTTGATCTTGTTTGTTTACATTATTCCGCATTTCTGAATCTCGATCCAACTCTTGTATTTCAACAATTGGTATCAGAGCAGGAGTTTGTGTTATTCACGGATCTGTTTTTGATTATCTTCATCGTTTCAATCGATCTTAGATATCAAAATTTGATCTTTTACGCTCGATTCTTCTTTTGATTTCAGCCTACACTTCTGATTCATTCAAATAAACAAGTATCAATGGCCTTTGACGACTCACATACTCAGTCTTTCAATCTTTCAAGTAGCATTGGGTCTACTACCAGGACTCCAATTCTATTCACTCAAGAGTATGAAGTCTGGGCGTTACATTTTGAAGATTATGTTCTTGGCATTGAAGAACATGGTACTACGATCTGGCAAGCTATTACTGAAGAAACTCATGTTCATACAGACACAAGGAGGGTTATCAAAACCCTAAAAGAGTACAACAACCTGCTTGTCACTCACACGAACATTCCTCAAGACGAAAAAGATAAACTAATGTGCAACATTAAAGCTTTTAGAATCATCAGGTTCGCTCTTCAAGCTGATACTCTTCGTCTGGTTAGTTCGTGCGAAACAGCCAAAGAGATCTGGGATAGACTTAAAGAATTATATTCCGGAGATGCTGACCTTGAGCACTCTATTCAGACCACTCTTCTTTCTGATTTCGGATCTTTTGCACAAGGTCCGGAAGAAACTCTAACCCAGACCTTCCATCGATATAATCATCTTCTTAGTCGATTATTGAAATACAACCTGGCTCGGACTGTCATTGAGCAAAAGGTTGCCTTTCTTGATGGTCTTCGTTTCGAATGGAAGGCTATCGTATCAACCATAAAAGCACATGAACAGTTCAAAACTTACACTTTGGCTAAAGTTGTGGGAATCCTCAAATCCCATGAAAAAGAAATCATTTCGGAAGCCAAAGCGACTATCGGTCTTGGTTCACTTGCACTGGTTGCTGCCGGAAAGAAATCGGCTGAAATCGATTCTGACTCGGGCTTTTCCGACGATGATTTGACCAGAGAAGACAAAGCTTTGATGGTGTCAAATCCCAATAAGTTCTTCAAGAAAAACTTTTCCAAATTCAAAAACCGAAATCGACAAGGAGGTTTCAATGATGAAAAGACTGTGGAAGAAAGTCAGAAAAAGAAAAGTGATGAGGAGAAGAAACTCGTTGGCGACTCTGGATACGATTGCCATTATTGCAAAGGCAAGAACCACTTTGTGAAAGATTGTTTACTCCGAAAACAAGCTGAGAAAAAGGAGCAGGTGAAAGATGAAGCTTATTACGTAAAGAAGATTGCGGAACTGAAAAAGAATGACGTTTCATCTACCAAGGCAGCCTTTGTGGTGAAAGAGGACAGCGAGTTTGGTGCTGTTGAGATCTGGTCAACAGACTCGGAAGATGAGGAGGTGAGGAATCCGACACATGGTCGGTGTCTGATGGTGAAAGCTGATCATTCCAACAGCAGAGGTTACTCTACCGATGGGTGTCAAGCCTCAGCAAGTTGCTTTGCTGCGAAGCCTGTCTATGAACAAGTTGAGGAATGTGAGGCTGTGGTCAAAAAGGTACGCTCTATCCTTTCATCTTTAAATATTTGCTCTTCTAGTTATGATGCTGACTTAGATGACCTTAGATTTACTGTCTCCAGTTTGAGTGATAGCTTAAAAAGGACATGTCTAAGCAATTCTAACCTAAATGATCAATTGAGCAGGATATCGAATAAGAATGAGGAGAGACGAATGAGAATCGAGGCGTTGGATAGTGAGCTAATTAAAGCACGAGATGATATTATTTATGTCAAAAGAGATAATTTAGTTCTTGTCAAACAGAGAAACATCTTTTCTTTAATTGTTAAGCGTCTTTACAATAATATTACTCAATTGCATCTTGATTGTGACATAGGCAGGGGTTTACACAAAATGATTTTGCCCTTTCTTGAGTTGAAAGAGGATGAAATCGATGCAGAATGTCATAGATGTGAAACCATTGTTTCATCTGATGAGGTTTCGGAAGCTTATCGAATCGTACTTGATAAAATTGAAAGCTATATACAGTCCAAAGAACATAAAAGTATGGTCAAAGAATATTTTTCAGAAAATGATCACGAGGAAATTAAAACAGCAACTCTAAAGAATTTTCATTCACTATGCTCTAAACTAAATTCCGATAATATTCCCATTAATGAGAATGTTTCTGATTTTGATGAAAGTGATATGAGTGAAATATCTGTTGAGGATGAAATTGACTGTTCGGAATTCGTATCAAATTCTACTGAAACTAAGAAAAATCTCATTTCTGAAAATTCAGTTGCTTTTGCGAGAATTGTTGAAAGTGAAGGATCACACACTTTAACTGAACAAGCTACTGTTTTTCCAAAAATTCACACTGTACCAAATCAAGTTTTCGTTAAAACAGGCCTAAATACAAAAGATGTAACTGAACTTAAAGTCCTAGTCGATAACGATAATTCCGATGTATGTGATTCTTTCTTTTGGTCGGAACCAATTGACAACTCAGATGAGACTAAAGGCCTTTCCGAAATGACCTCGTGGAAGTCTCGTGGTAACTACATTTCTGGATCATTGAACTGTAAAAATTCCGTCTCTCAAAATGGTTCATGGGGTACAGAGAATTTGAAATCTACTTCTTCAAACCCTAAGACGAGTACTTTCAAATCTGACTCTAATCGTTGCTCGACATCTTATGTTCATAAATCTCCTGAAGAGCTCATTGCCAAAAGGAAACAAATGAATGCAAGGTACAAAAAGAATCTGAAAGAGAGAAAACAGTTCTGGAGAAACAAACACGACTCACATCTAACTCAGAAAGTCAACCCAATTCCCTTTCGGAAAGTTGAGCTTGCACCAAAACCAAAACCAACATCTAAACCCTCTATTTCAACAACAACAACAAAGAATCTCACTCGTGTTCTCGGATCAACGGATTCAAAAGGGAAAGCAAAACTCTATCCTGAAACCACTCAGGATCCTAAAACCAACAAAATTCACCCAACAGTTACTATCAAAACAAAACTCTCTTCTCAATCGGTTAAAAATCAAAATCCCACTTATCTCTCTCACAATCAGAAAACCCATTATAATCACGTTTCGAACACTTTCACTCCAAAGAAATCTCGTTTTGCTAAAGAACAATGGCACTCCACAAAAATGAAAGTGTTCCGAATTGAAAATGGGAAAAATCAGTCATCTGTGAGAAAATCCTTTTGGGTTGAAAAATCATGCATTTTCCTACCTCTCGTAAATTCTCACATGGGCCCACATTGGTTTGGGTTCCTAAATCTCTCTAACTTGTGCAGGTTCTACATGATGAACAGTATGATCCGGAATGGTACATTGACAGCGGCTGTTCACGTCACATGACAAAAAAGGAAGGAGGAATTACGAGAATATCGATCACTATCGAATGGAGGAAAAGTCAGTTATGGAAACAATGCAACAGGCAACATCAAAGGCTATGGCATGATCACAAATGGTGAAATTTCGATACGGAAAGTGGCATATGTTGAAGGACTTCAACACAACTTGATCAGTGTTTCACAATTAGTTGTCGGAACTGGTCTTAAAGTCTCCTTTGATGAAGATGGCTCCGAACTGATTGAGAAGGAATCCAAAAAGATTATCTTGAAGTCAAAAAGAAAAGGAGAGATGTTTCCTTTGGACATGAGACCTATCCAAGGAAAACCTGCTATCTGCTTACTCACTAAAGCTACGAACGATGATAGTTGGCTCTGGCACAGGCGGTTATCTCACATGAACTTTCGTGACATTAATAAACTGGTACTTGGTGATCTTGTGCGTGGATTACCGCTACTCAAGTACGACAAAGACCGACTCTGTGATGCATGTGAGCTAGGAAAACAAAGTCAGAAGAGCCACTCTACAATCATCAACACAAAGATCATCGAACCATTGGAACTTCTGCATATTGATCTTTGTGGTCCATCCGCCATCGAAAGTGTTGCTCACAACAAATACATTCTGGTTGTGGTAGATGATTTCTCTCGTTTCACATGGGTGTTCTTCCTCAAGCAAAAATCTGAAGCGGCGATCAATATGATTAACTTTATCAAGCAGATAGAAATCCTTCTCCGAAAACAAGTTCGAATGATAAGAAGCGATAACGGGACAGAATTCAAAAATAAAATTCTAGATGATTTTATTGTCAATAAAGGAATCACGCATAACTTCTCTGCCCCTTACACTCCTCAACAAAATGGAGTTGTAGAAAGACGAAATCGTTCTCTTTGTGAAGCTGCTCGAACCATGCTCTCTTTTGCAAAACTTCCTTTATACTTCTGGGCTGACGCCATCGCAACTGCTTGTTACACTCAGAACAGATCAAACATAACAAAACGATTCAATCTCACTCCCTATGAAATCATCAACAAAAGAAAACCGAATGTGAAATTCTTTCATGTTTTCGGATCCAAGTGTTTCATTTTTAACTCCAAAGAAAAACGAGTTAAATGGGATGAAAAGGCTGATGAAGGAATTTTTCTGGGCTACTCTCTTACCTCAAAGGCCTATCGTGTTTTGAACAAAAGATCTCGAAAAATTGAAGAAACATACTACATCACCTTTGATGATAGATACAATTCCAGAGCAAAGCACATTAGTGCCAAGACTGAAGACATCTTTCCCAAATCCAATAAGTTTACAATTCCTCTTATGGATCTGTATGAGGAATTTCTGAATTTGTTCGATGACCAAGAAACCGCAAAAACATCAGAAGCAAATGCAAGAGATAACCAAGGCGATGAATTGTTAAAGCTTATAGAAAATACAGTCAGTGAAAACGAATCTTCACAAGAACACTTAACTGATGTTCCGATTCCGAACATTGCTCCAACTCCCATTTCTGATGCACCCATCCAGGGGGAGTGTCCAACTCCTATTGCAAATGCACCCATCCAGGGGGAGAGTTCATTACCTATTCAAGGGGAGAGTATGACTCCTGAATCCGAGTCAACCACTCTTCCAGTTGAACAAAATCACCCTGATGATAGAAACGATGCAAACTTCCAGGGGGAGAATGAAGTTGAAAACAATGACCTTGACACACAGTCAGAGGTACATTCGGAAGCAGAAGAAATCATTTCGGAAATCAATCCTGAATATGATTCAAATTATCCTCCAATGATAAAGTGGACGAGAGATCATCCAAAATCTCAAATCATCGGAACGACTTCTGCTGGCGTTCTCACTCGAGCTCAAGCTAAAGAAAAGCAAGCAGCATTATTTTCTAAAGTGAAATTTTGCATGTTTCATTCGTTCATCTCCAAGGTTGAACCTAAAACAGTTAAAATAGCTCTTGATCATGCTGAATGGGTTCAAGCAATGCAAGATGAGTTAAATGAATTTGAACGCAACAGGGTGTGGCGATTGGTTCCGACTCCAGAAAAAGCATCCGTTCTCGGAATGAAATGGGTCTTTCGAAACAAGTTAGACAAAGAAGGGAATGTCATTCGGAACAAATCAAGACTGGTTGTTAAAGGTTACTGTCAAGAAGAAGGAATTGATTATGAAGAAACATTTGCACCAGTAGCCAGATTGGAGTCCGTTCGGATTTTTCTTGCTTATGCAGCACACAAAGGTTTTGATGTTTATCAGATGGATGTCAAGTGCGCATTTCTGAATGGAGAATTAGAAGAAACAGTCTATGTCGAACAGCCACCAGGTTTTGTGAGCAGTAAACATCCTGACCATTGCTATATATTAGACAAAGCTGTTTACGGCCTAAAACAAGCTCCACGAGCTTGGTATGAGACTTTAACTCGATTTCTCAAGCAATCCAAGTTCAAGCAAGGATCTGTCGACCCAACTTTCTTTCGCAAAAAGGAAGGGAGTCACCTGATGATTGTTCAAATCTATGTCGATGATATCATTTTCGGATCTACTCATCCTAGCCTGACGGCTGAATTCCGAAAACTGATGGAGACTAAATTTGAAATGAGCTCGATGGGTAAAATCAATTTCTTTCCCGGACTTAACATCAGACAAAGCTCAGAAGGCATATTCATCAATCAGGAAGCTTATACCAAATCTCTCTTAGAGAAATTCGGAATGAAGGGAGATTCTAAAGTCAAAGTTCCGATGGCTTTCGGAACAAAACTCACTCCTTCACTAGACAAACCTGCAGCAGATATCACTCTTTATCGTCAAATGATAGGTTCACTTCTCTATCTCACTTCGAGCAGACCGGACATTATGTTTGCTGTTTGTTACTGCGCAAGATTTCAGGCAAATCCTAGAGAGCCACATCACAATGCTGTGAAGAATATATTCCGATATCTCAAAAGAACAACCTCTCTTGGATTATGGTATCCATCAGGATCTGGTTTCTTTGTTCAAGCATTTTCCGATGCCGATCTTGGTGGTTGTGGATTGGATCGCAAAAGCACTTCAGGTGGTTGTCAACTACTCGATGGAAAACTCGTAAGCTGGCAATCAAGAAAACAGACTTGCGTGTCTCTCTCAACAGCTGAAGCTGAATACATTGCTGCTGCTTCATGTACCTCTCAGATAATATGGATTCAAAACCAACTAAGAGATTATGGAGTCAATATGAAACGTATTCCTCTTTACTGTGATTCCGAAAGTGCGATTAGGATATGTCACAATCCAGTGCAACACTCAAAGACTAAACACATTGCACTCAGATATCATTTTATCAAAGATCATGTTGAGGAAGGTAACATCGAGGTTCATTTCGTACGCTCAAATGATCAACTAGCTGACATCTTCACAAAGGCCCTTCCTGAACCAGCATTCAACAGAATTCTTCATGGTCTCGGAATGATGGAAGCTGAATCCGTTCCGATATCTAGCTGAGATTCCGATTGATTCCGAAAATCGGAATGCCTCGGAATCGGATTTTAGACATGGAAGATTCGGAACGCATGTATCCTTTCTAAAACTTTCTTTGTTTTTCTGTTTTATTGTCTTTTTAAAATACCAAAAATATTTTGTTTATTTATTTTTATTCTTAATTTCTTTTACTGCCTTACTTATTTCCGCTATTTGTTTTCTTTATTTTGATATATCTCAAAAAAAAAAAAAATGTTTTTGTCTTTGTTTGACTTATTTATTTTTTTTCTTTCCTGTGTTGTGTATTTTTTTTTGTATTGTTCTTCTTGCCCATATCCATGAGAATGCAGATAAAGAATTCAATCAGAAATCAGAAAATAACAGAAAACAACATTTTATTCAAAGCTACGGGAACAAAGGTTGTTACATCAAAAGCCAAAACAAAAACAACTTCAACCTATAGCTTGTAATAATGCCACATAGGGGGATCACCGGGATGGAAAGCTTGGTAGAGGCGCAGCTCACTCTCATCAACAAAAAGGCGACTTCCATCAGCCAGTCCCACATGGAACTGGTTGTGAGGAGTGGTCCGAATGATCACCGCCGGCCACCACCCCCTCCTGTGCCAGACCTCAACTAGGTCAAATTGTTTGAACTCCACCAAGATTCTTGGTGGGACAGGGTGCAGAAAGGGATAGCTTGTTGGGACGATCAGTGGCCCACCACCCTCGCCGTTGTTAAGAATGGTCATTCTCACCTCATATTGGTGATTCCACACTCTCGTGACAACCCCGCCATAGATGCCTCCGGCGTAGTCGCCTTCTTGCATTTTGACCTCCACTTTGTCAAAACGGTTGTAGGGACGACGAGCCATGTGATATCTCCTTTGGTGGTAATTTATCTTTTTGGGGTGTGGGTGTTTTCTACTAACACTGCTTCCTTTTTATAGGCAGAAATGACACCGGTTAAGCTTCCAATTGTGGATATTTAATTACTTTATGAAGTGATGATGCAGCCTGCTATCATTATTATGTGTCATAAAGGCGAAGACGGCTGATTAGCAACCGATTGGACGTTTTCCTTTCTTTTCGCCGGAGCATTAAATGTTTTCTCATGATAGCCAAATCCTTGTCAGCATTCTTCAGCAAGAATACATTTTTTTTTTAACTATTTTGAATTGATGTTTTTTTTTTCTAAGTACCAAACACGAATATCCATGATTATTGAAATCTCAACCAATTTCAATATATGATTTCGGAAATTCTAGTCAAAGATCGCAACTCATTTTCACCATGGGGCGCTGTGAGAGTCACCATCCTTCCTTGACCTTTCTATTATTTCTCCATATTCACTACACTTCCATATAACTGTAACCCTTATGAAGGTCTTCAGCATTACTACTGAAAACTGATGGTTACACAAATTCTGTGTTCATGATTTCGGAATTGTTTTTACCATCATTCCGAATGAAACCCAAAAATCTGATCCCACTAAGGAATTGACGAAAACTTTAAAGGGAATCTCAATCTTTTATTTTTGCGTGATCTTTATGAAATTTACTTCACCCAAGTAATTTCTAACCAAAGAGATCCAGTTTTTATTTTTTTGAGATTTCAAGATAATCCCTGAGTCAGACAATACTTTCCTTACCACACTTGTTTTCATGACTACTCTGGTCAAACAAGTCCTTTCTTTCGATTTCGGAAATTTCTCACGTTTTTGGAATTTGAAAGAAAGTTAAACCCACCTAATAAAGCCTAAATCTTAAAAGAAACTTTCAATGATTCTCATAAATCAGTTGATCGTAATTCAACGGGATACCACTCAAACACTTCCGAATCTCTCTTGATTCCGAAGGAAGAGATCATTGCCCGGGATCAATCAGTTTTATGTCATTTTGACATCACAGACTACCAAATAAATCTTGATTTTCTTCTTTATCTTTGGCACACTCTTGCACGAAAATCATTATTTGATTTTTCTAACTCTGGTTGATTTTCTTTTGATAAGGATTAAGATCGATGACGTGGAAATTTTCTTTTACTATTCAAAATTTTTCAAAATTTTGGATGCGATAATCCTGACGTGGCCGTTATAACGTCATCCCCACAGCAGCTACTTTAACGCTTTTCACGCGCCTGCAATGCGACTTTTGGGGGTAACTCATGATGATACGGCGTGATTCTTGGGAAACGTAATCGGCTGAAGCGGGATTTCCTTTTCCAAATCACTCTTCAAGGGATATTTAAAGGATTTCTGGATCATTATTTCTTTTCTCCGCTCTTCATCTCTCACGCAGAACTCTTCGTCTTCAAAGCCCTCTTTCTCTCACGAATATTCAAGAACTCTCCAATGGCTGGTTCATCCTCAGCGAACGAAAATACTTCCTCTTCTCTAATGTTGAAGATCAAACAAAATCAGAACATGATTATTGATCTTCATTCTTCGAAGTATAATGACGCTCTTCAACCGATGATCGAATGTCTCAAATTCTCCAGGATCTGCAAAGCCCTAACTACTTCAGAAGAGGTTCCAATCGTGTATCTCTCATCTGCATACTCATCTGCATTCTACAATAAGGCTGATGATGTCGTTACTTTTGAAGTTGGTTCCATCAAAACTCGCATTTCCAAGTCTCGATTTGGAAAATTGCTAGGGTTTACAGATCAAACTGATATTGTTGATCCTGATTCTCTTCCGCCTTCTACTCTTCCACAGTTTTTCTACCAACTAGGCTACAAGGGAGATATAACGCAACTCTCCAAGTTCACAAAGAAGAGCCTCCCGCCTCTGTGGAACTTTCTTTTTACAATCTTGTTCAAAAGTTTCTCCGAACGCACAATAGGCACAGACAGTGCAAGTAAGCTTTTTTACTCTCTATTTTATGGCATCTATCATGATATCAATCTTGATTACGGGTCAATTCTATGGAGCCAATTTGTCGAAAGCGTGAACTACAAAAATCGACACTCCGAAATCTCTTGTGCTCGATTTTGGTCCATTGTGGTAAAAAGGGCGATTGAGCAACATCATCTTCATATCATGACTGATTCCGTCCTAGCGGTCATTCCGACACTGTCAACCACACCGTTTGCAACCACCAAATCGGAGGATTTTGATTTCATTGGGTCCATTCCGATCACAATGTTGGACCGTGTTCCGAAGGACGTCCCATGCATTGCTGCGTATCGTAAACTACCTCCATCAGGAATTCGTCCTGTTGATCAAGCTCATCAAGTTGCTTTTGATAGACTTGAGAATCCGAAGAAAATCATCAAACGAAAAGGTAAAACTGCAGCATCTGACACCGAAAAACAGCCCAAACGTCCAAGGAGACTCCGAAAGCTTGTCCAGTCTTATGATTCCGAAAACGAACTCTCCGATACTCATCAAATTCCGACTCCTCCGCGAGATGTTCCGTTTACCGACAACCTTGACGATGTTCCACCTCCCAAGCATTCTCCTCCTCCTCAAACACCGCCTCGTGACCCCACACCAAAAACAACTCCTCATTCTAGTCCACAATCCACACCTGAACGTTCGCCTCTCCGAACAACAAACCCTCAAAAGTCTCCATCTTTATCACCAAAACAAACTACCATTCCTGAATCCCCTCATAACAACCCCCCTACTGACATTGATGAAGAGGAAGATATCCTGGTTAATGATGATCAGGATGATCTTTCCGATTTCCTTGAATCTCCATCCAATGTCAAACTAAAGACTCCCAGTTCTTCTGTTCCGATGTCATCTGATCAGCTCTCGGAAATCTCTGCCAAACTGGATTTACTTCTCCAATCCCAGGCGCATCCCTCTGCCTCCGATTGGCAATCCCAGTTGAATGCTCACAAAGACTCGGTGGATACCTTGATCACCGAAAACGTCAATCTCATGGGTAAAATCACCTTCCTCATAGAGAAATCTGAAGCCCAAATGCGAGATTCGACCACTTCTATTGGCAGACTGGAAAAAGATGTTCTTAAATTTACTCAAGATTTCCGTGATGCTCATATTCAGAACAATGAAAATATGCAACAGGTCATCTCCAACTTCTGCACCTCGTTGAAGAATGAAAAAGAGGCCCTTGCTACCTTACGTTCGGAATTGAAGCAGCAATATTCTGAATGGGTATCTTCTATGGATACAAAGGTTGATCAACTGAGGACAGATTTGGCCTCGGAGAATCATCTGATGGATAAATTAGCCGCCAAAGAAACTAAAATCCAGCTCCTCAAGTCCGATCTCCGTAACAAGTCTGCCATTCTCACATCTGCTTTGTCTCAGAACAAAGCTGTTCGCAGTGGTATATCGGAGATTGACTCCTTTCTTCATCGGATTGTTGAAGACAATGATCATATTCTCAATCCTCAGATGCGCAGACATCTGACCCTAAAGCTTCATCCTGTCTTCAATCTTCTTGCCGCCTTAAAGGGTGTTTCAGAAGGTATTGCCTCTCCGAAACAAGGGGGAGACGAAACGAATGAAGAAAGTACATTTAATCAGGAGACTCCGAAGAAAAACTCTCCGATTAAACCCAATGAAAATGCTGAAGGAGGCGCTGGTCCATCAAAAGACAAAGGCAAGAAGATTTTGGAAGAAAGAGAATCTGATCCGAACACTATGAAATCGAACAGGGAAAAGGAAATTGATGAAATTCTCAATCTTACTCGAAAACTTGATGCTGAGGAAGCTGCCAAAAGGGAGGCTGAGTTACTCCTGAAAACTCAAATGTCTTTGTTTCCTCCCTGGCACTATAAAAGAATGACAATGGCAGCAATTACTGAGCCTGTGGAGAACTGGCTTCAACCAATAGCCTCGTACAACACAAGCAATGATGTAAACTCGCAGTTCGACTTTCCGATGACTGCAAAAGCTCTCCTGTTCCGAGGGTTTGAGGAACTCAAAGACACCCGTCTTTCTAGTTCGGAAGTGAATGATATGCTGTTCACTTTCTATTTAAAGAATGCGCGTCCTCAACATTTAACGTGGAGTTTGAAGAAGATTGTGCAGCTGACTCCCTGTCATCCTGAGGTCACTGCTCCATTAAAAAACCCAAGGTTTTTAGCTTTAAGAGGAGATGATAAAGAGAAGATGGAATTTTCTCTTGCTGACCTCCCATTTCTGAATCCATTCGACTGGATTTCACTGTTCAATATCTTGTCGAGAGAACAAAAGTATCAACCTCTTTTTGATCATGTCAAAAGAATGCTTGGATACTACATTCTGGAAGTAGCAAAGTTAGATGTTGAAGTTGCTGGAGTTCTAGACAAAGTCCCTTTAACTGTGAGACGTCCTCCGCCCAAAAATCTGAACAAGCGCAAAATCGGAAAAATTGTCAACTCAAACTGGAGTGTGGCATACAATTCAAAGGAAGGCCGTGAGAATATTAAAAGAATATTCTTTCTTTTGGACAAGCATCTTTACAGGACTCCAGTGTTGGAACATATTCTTCACATCATCAATAAACTCCCATCCAACACTACTGATGATAAAACTTGTGTCAACGACATGTTAAGGTGGTACATTGAATTCCGAAAAAGGATTCTGGCAATCATTCCGAAGGTGTTTGACAAACAAACAAGTGGAGTAAAACCTGAAGAATGATGAGAAATCTCATTTTTTTTGACTCAAAGGGGGAGATTGTTAAGTCATAAATTAAGATTGAGTCAAATATGCTGATCGGATTTATTGCCAGATTTTTAGCCTATAATTTTGCTATCGGTTATGGAATGGGTCTATCCTTCCATACTTAGTTTTTGTTTAAATAGCTTGTTTGTACCCTTGTTAGGGTTAACTTTTGTAATCTGTTCACGGCACTCATACAGAATAGTTCACATCGAATTGTTCTTGAGTTGCATTTTAATCATTAGACATCAGTTCTTCATATTGTCTGTTCTTGATCTTGTTTGTTTACATTATTCCGCATTTCTGAATCTTGATCCAACTCTTGTATTTCAACAATTTATGATGATAACAAACACCAGTTCCAACTATCCCATTTTCATTTATATATATTCAAAAAGTTACTTATTATCGGTTTTTATTAAATTGCATTGTTTCCTTTTGTTCCTACAACATGAGCTATATAAACATTAATTTCCTTTGAGTTATTGTTGCCAATGTGGAGCAATAACTCCGGTAGTGTAACTGTAACCTGACAACGCCTAGTGATATCAAGTATTTTAGGCGTTGTTGAGCCCTGTTCTTGATAAAATTATATCAAATATGCCTGGGTATTCTCACTCTTCGTGTCAGGACTTGTCTGGAGAAAAAGAATGGAAACAGGGACTAAAAGTGTACAAAAGAAAAGAAGTTTGGAAAGAATGCAAAAATCAAAGAAACTCGTACGCGCGCCGCAGATTTCTCTTCTGCGCGCCGCGGGCTTAAGGCGGTGGAACACATTTGAATGACGAAAAAACGGGGAACGGATAAGTACGCGCGCCGCAGATTTCACTTCTGCGCGGCGCGGTCACGGGAAATTTGCAACTATAAATAGAGGCATTTTCAGCCGAAAACCCTAGCAAAGACCGGGTGTAAACATCGACCTAGAAGCTCTTTGACTCGAGGATTTCATTTCAGAAGCTATCATTTGGTATTTTCATGTTTTAGATTTTATTTCATTTTAGTTAAACATTTGTAAGCTTTGAGTTGAATCTTTGGGTGTGACAACCATTGATCTCAAGCTTAGGATTCTGTTTTTAGTAGTGTTTGGTTACTGAATTGATGTTTGGATATTGGTTTTGATGAATAAAAATCATTCGGTTAATGTTAACATTGGTTTTTTCGGTATTTCGGATGCTTGTTGGCGTTTTGATTGTTGGTTTGTGTGTGGATTTTGTTTGTGACTTGGTTGGGACTGTTTCCCTTTGCTGGAAACAGTAGCTAACTCGGTTAGGTTAGGCATTAAACCTTGGCTATTAACTGTCCCATAGAACTATTAGTTATTAGCTAGTTTATGCCTTGCTTGGTTTTGCTAGTTTGGATGCCTTCAATTGCTTCTGATTCAGAGATGTACTTCTGATTTCAGAAAGTAACTAGGACATTTGAGCTTAGCTAAACTTGGCTTGAGTATTTGAGCATTGCTTGTTTGATGTTGAGTAGTAAGAAAGAAATTAGTTCCTCCGACTATAGCTGTGACACTATTAGTTGGTAATCTCTCATCTAGTCTAACCACGAAGCTCCTGTGGATCGACCCTGACTCCACTATACTAGTGAATGTTAGGTTATCTCTTATTTTTGACCACATGACGACCTCTGCGTGCATGTCATAACCTCCAATAGAAAAACATTTTTTAGCTTAATTGCAGAGTCGACATCTTGAGTGCGATATTACTAAAAACTAAAAACAAAAAGTAAAAGTAAAGACAATGTAGAGGTGACATATCAAAATTGCTAATACAGACATTTACAATGATTTGGTAAAAGAAAGAAAATTAAATTATCCTACAATACCTAGGTATGATGAACATCATTTTGCTAGTCATCCAAATTTAGGACTATGATACATGTGTATGAAGAACGTCTTTTTTACTTCTTTTTTTTTAACTTTGTTAGTATGAATGCTAATATAAAGTTAAGTCAACTTCAGAAAAATATAATTACAATCCCATAAAGCATCATTTGAAATAAATACACAAAAAGCCTTACATAAAACTGAAAAAACTCAAAAGAAGCTTAATTTAAACAATTAAAGACCAAAATCAAGTCCGGATTCGCTTTGGTCAAGGACAGAACTTGAACCTGGGAGGGACAAAAAGGTCCAAACAGTACTTACATATCTATTAATACATTATCTGTAAGGAAATGCAAATTGAATAGAAAAATTTATTAAAAGTTAACGGGATCTACATTGTTTGTATAAATAACAAACTGAAACTTTATAGTCACAAAAATACACACACACACGCACCCACTTTCCTTTTTTCCTATTAGAGCATTTTACTTTAAGAAATATAATAATTTATAGCAACATCATCTGAAGACAAAACACTTTTCAATTGCTAAAATTGAGTCGATTTGTCAAAGTACAATGTATGTGCTACTAAGAAACTGCCATTTAAATCAAAGATTTAATGTTTTTTTTCAAGTTTATATAAAAAGAGGAGTGTAGTGTGTATGTTCACGTGTGTAAGGATACGAGTCTTACCTGCGTATACTAATAACATGTATACAACCTCAAACATTTACCCCACACCCCACCCCCTTTGTTAGTGGAGGACCGATTATCGTCATCTTGATTTTCAGGTGGGAATCATGGGTCTCAACCAATCCTGGAAAAAAACATTTTTATAATTAAGGTTTTTGAAGAAAGATAAAGACGATAATCAGTCCCAATGGTTACAATATTAATATAAATGTAATACCCAACCAAACACCGACCCATACCCCACCAATTTTGTCATCTTTGTGAACCATTTTCATTACCACCATCGCTTTTTGAAAACATAATAGAAAACCAATCACATTGCACTTGTTCACCTTTCCCCTTCCTGCAACGTCCACCTTTCCCCTTCCTGCACATCCCTAAGGATCTTAGAACATCCCTAAGGATCTTAGAAAACAGAATAAAAAAACCAATCAAATAAAAAAGACCTACTTATATATACACACACAACCAAACATCCACACACAAGGGAGACGATGACGTCTTAATAACTGAAACCAAAAATACCAAAACAACACAGATCTAAATAAAAAAAGCAAAAGGCATATATGCTGCAAAAAACTCACTAAATGAACAAATGTAATATAAAATATTGGAACTTTAGTAAAAGGTAAAACGTGAGGAAATGTTGACGGTTACGTGTGAGACGCTTTTACCTGATGCTTAACCTCTACCTTCAACCAAACCTGCAACCAAAATTAATGAAAATCAACAACTGAAGCAAGACAGATTATTAGTGAAAATTTGCAACAAAACCAACAAAAATTTCATTGAATAGATACTAAAAGACAAATGTTAACAATTTTTGTTTAACCAAATGAAGATAGCTATGAGTTGCTTATTGGTCATCCCATAATTGAGATTGATCGTTTAATTCCAGTTTATGGAAATCAGATCAATAGAACCCCAAAACTAATGGGATAGAATCGAAAATCAAGAAAATCCTAAGAACAACAAAAGGGTAGTAACGATTAATAATGAAACTGGGAAATGAAAACTCATCGTGCTTGGCGGATGTGGTCTGCCGAAATTGTAAAAGCAATTCATTGAATTAGGGTTAAAACAATTCAAATCGCAGCCACATTCGAGATGTATTTGTAACTAAGTAAATACTGAGATTAATGATTGGTTTTGGAAAAAATTGAATTCCTCGTATAACATTTTAAAATTAAAAAATAACTGATTTAGTGGCTAAATATTAGGCTTGAATTTAGGAATTTCAATTTCAATTTGATTTTGTGGGTAAAACATAGAGCGGGAAATTGAAATAGAGTTTTACCAGAAATGGACATGTAGCATTTAAAGAGATGCAGAAAAATACCATGTAACACTAAAAAGGAATAAATTATTAGTATATATAAATATAAATATAAATATATATTTATAGATATATATGAATATAGATATATCATTACTATATAAAGAAAGGTTTTTTTCTCCATCAAGTATTTGGCTTGACATAGGGTTTTCATGCCGCTACGTCCTTGTCCTCTTTCGTTTCCAACCGGTTACATACCGTCGTACCCTTTCAACTTCAACTTTTCAACTCTACATAGGGTTCTTTAGACGCCATGTATTTATCCTTCAAACGGCGGCAACTCTATACAGGGTTCGTTTTATTTTTTTCTTGCCTTTCGTTTAGCGCACAAAAATGAGAACACAGAAATCAACGATTTAGGGCTTGAATGGGATGAAAACCCGTTTTTTCTACTTCTCGCATTCACGTCTACACAGGGTTCTCAAGACTACTCTTCTGCTGAATGACGCAATCTTACTTAAAATTAGATACATATCGCTTCTTCAGAACGACGCGATCTACTTCAAATCGGATACATACCGCTTTAACTTTGAATTCCGCTGATCTTGTGGATATGTTAACATTATCCTGATTTCAATCGCATTTGCCAAGAAATTTAAGATACGCTTTCTCCATCATCTCTCATTACAAATTAGTGTATCCCTAAGAGGACATCGATTCTACTATCGATGATTATGAGTATTACAAAGCCACATGGTTAGTAGATGTTTCATTACTCTCATCACTTTTCCTGTGGCGTTGAAGGGTCGGCATCACTTATGTCTTCAGACTTCAATTTTCAATTCTGTTTTGTTCCAAATTCCATTTAGACCGTTTGGAATATGTAACAAATGGTATCCAGTGTTGTGGAAAAGTATTTTTAGGGATTCCCTTCGACTGGTATAAGTCAAGATTCTGGTGTGTGTACGCATATATTGGATCCATGTGAAGAATTTGTTCATTTGGACAAGATCATTAAACATTATTTGGGGGAAAAAAGAATTCCCAGAGGTTTGTATGGTTTTGGGATTTCATCATCAACATCTTCGTCATTTTATGTAAGTGTGAATTTCCACTATTACTTTGTGGTTTTTGCAATAGAGAATTTTTTCCTTTCCTTTTGCGTTTAGAATCTGTGTGTCCTAAAAGGTTCCTTCAATCTCTGCTTCTCATACAATCCACTTGGCTCTTTTTAATGACGATACTACCCTTGCTGGGCTTAAAGTCTTTGAGATAACGAGGAGGAGTCAACTAAAGCTTATTAAAATTTTCCACTTATCTCATTTCTCTAATAATATGTTTGACTTTATTGGTTTTCAATTAATTTTGGGTATTGACTTTCAAAATACTGAACTCTAATTTAAGATATGATACAGAGATGAAAAATATGATTTAAGAGGTTGGAATTTTAAGGGATTTCTTCATATTACAATATTCATTTCAAGGTTAAATACGAGAAACAACACTGTAATATCTTTTATTATTTTATTACGACAATAAACTTTTGATTTGGAATTCACATTGTATATTGTAAGTTTATTCTTCACTTTTCTGTAATTTATTGATTTGGAATTCACGATGTCGGTTGGTTTTTGTTTGCATCATCAATACTTCTTGTTGTTAACACTCTTTTTAGGTAATAGCGATCTCCAGAATTATTAATGTTTCAGTTTTCAACGTATATGACTCAAATTAGTAATAGTTAGAAGCCAATAGTAGTTCTGGCAAGATAGTGGCTACTTTTTTGCTTCTTTTCTAGCCATTTTATGAATGCCATCCCTGATAGTGCTCCAAATTGTTCCAATCATATTGAAACACAAGATATTCTCCTGAATTTATGTAATGAAGCCAATATGTTAGACTTTATCTCTTGGTCTACAGGGTGAATCTGCCATATCTGTAGATGGCACACTAAAAGTCATAGAATGCAGGTTAGTATTTCTAGCATTATTTTGTCCACTTATTCATCATATATCTGAGAAAAAACAGCTCTGAACTAAATCGTGATTTGGTTTTCACTCATAGGGAACAACAAAAGAAGTTATCAGTTCTTTAAATGGAGCTAAAGAAAGCTAAGAAAGAAGGATTTGTTTCAAATCATCTCATAGAAACTGAAGGCACAAATGAAAAGTAAAAGCTTTTAGCTGTTATAGGAATTCTAACAGGATTTGGGCGAAGACATAATAGAGATGCAATCCGTAAGGCATGGATGCCTACTGGTAGAATTCCCTTTCCTTTTGTGAGTTTCATCCTAACTCCAACTCTTCTCATGTTAACATTGATGAATATTTAGTCTCGTTATAATGGTTTATTTGTTATAGAAAAAAAGAAACAAACCTTTATGTATACAACACTTTATCCAGACATCATCACCCTATCAGCCACTTTACAGTCTTTACCCATACAAGACTTAATGAGAAAAAAACGACCCCAAGTCTATTAAGTAAAGAAAAAACGAAACCACACTAAACACCAAAAATCCAAAATATTGGTTGATTTTGATTTCTATTTCTAAGACTGCAAAAAAAAGGGATTAGATGGAAACTTTTCATGCAGGAAAAACTTTAAAAAACCTGGAAGACGAAAAGGGTATAATCATACGATTTGTTATAGGCAGAAGGTATTTATTTATTCATTTATTTTTTATAATCAATACCAAATAAAAAGAATATTTTTTTAGAGTTGTATATAATTTTACCTATATATTGCAGCTCGAAACATGGAGACAATTTAGATAGAGACATTGACAATGAGATCAAAAAGACAAATGACTTCCTAATTCTTGTAAGTTCAAATATCGGCATTCTTTTTTTTAATAATTTGGCATAGTATGAAATAAATATTTTTCACTTAAACTTTTTTTTTAATAGAATGATCATGTGGAGGAACTCAAGGAGCAGCCGAGAAAAACTAAATTGTTTTATGTTGATGCATTACAAGAATGGGATGCAGAATTTTATGTGAAGGTCAATGATGACATTCTGGTATGTTATTTTTCAATTCTTTTTTTTATCCTTTCATTCAATTATATGTTTATTACATGAATTGTTTATTTGTTATGTAGGTGCACTTGGTGCTATTCTTTCAACTCATGTAAATAAGCCTCGTGCATATATTGGGTGTATGAAATCTGGTGGTGTTTTCTCCAAGCCGTGAGTTAGTTTTTTTAAGAGTTTTGTTTGGTATAAAGGGTGTTTCAATATGATTGGAACAATTTGGAGCACTATTAGGGATGGCATTCATAAAATGGCTAGAAAAGAAGCAAAAAAGTAGTCACTATCTTTATGTATACAACGCAAAACTCTTAAAAAACTAACTCATCAATTTTTTTTTTTTTTCAATTCTTTTTTTTTCTCCTTGAGTTAGTTTTTTTAAGAGTTTTGTTTGGTATAAAGGGTGTTTGGTTGAAAATGAAGACATAATCAAATTCCGGTCCAAATCCAATTATTTTGTGGGAAATGAGACGACTCTTTATTCAAATGAGAGGGAGAGGGAGTCAATTGTGAATATCTATTTATATAAAACATTAAAACTTGTTGAAAAAAGATTATTAAATGATTAATATGGGACTTTAGGATTAATTATAATGAATGGGGATGCCTTTTGGAGCTTTAAGTTCAAAGTAGACTTCAATAACATAATTTTAAGTATATTATAGTTATTCTAAAGCATCTTTCCATTCGTTCGTTGTTACTGAGCTTATCTTTCTTATCTTGCAGGAAACATTAGTGTCACGTATGGATGCTCAAGTTGTCCCACCTTTTGAGATGTCTTGTAAGGTCATGTTAGAACAAGTTGATGTCTTATTTCAAAAGGGAACGGTGGAACATACAAGTGCTGAACCTATTGCTTCATGAAAATCAATAAATATTCCCAAATTACCTTCAAGGGTAACTTAGCATGCCTCTAAGGCTGGGGGGAGTGGGTTCGCTGAACCCCTCGCTGAACCCCTCGCCAAGCCCTCGCCGACCCTCGCTAACCACACCGCCGGTCTCGCTGACCGGCTCGCTGAAGACACCCTCGCTGAAGACTAGACGAGCTCGCCGAATCCAATTCCAACGGCTACATTTCCATTTTCCATTTTCCAAACCAAAATCTTTTAAAACCTTTACAAAAACCTTTATAAAATTCAAAAATTTTTATAAAAAAAACTAGCCGTTTTTTTTAAAAAAAAACTAGCCGTTACATCTTCCCCTATATAAACACAACCCTTCTACTCTTTTATTCACACAATCATCTCCTCTCTTCTTCCAAAATCTCTCTCAAAGTTCAATCAACATGTCTTCAAGCCAAAACAAAAACACCAAATCATCCAAAACATCCAAAGCTAGCAAAAAGAAATCCGCCCCTACTTCAATTGCAACCCCTCCGGCCGGATGTTATGTACCTCAACCGGTTGACCCTTCGATGGGATATGGTCAATATTGGGGTATGCAACACCAATATGTCAACAATTGGTTACAACAAGCTTCTTCACCACAACCATCTCCAACACAAATGTCTCCACCGCTAGAATCACTTTCCCAATTCACTCCCAACTCCCAATTTTTAAGAAATGCACCCCGCCGCCTAGAACAAGACAACTCAGACGATGAAGAAGAAGAACCCGAACAAGATGAAGAACAAGAAGAAGAAGAAGAAGAAGAAGAAGACACCGGGCCAACTAACAAAGGAGTTCCAAGGGTGCCATGCCGAAGTTGAGAGACAAAGACAAAGTGGAGCCAATGGTGACGATGTTATGGCTCAAGCTAGGCTCTTGTACCATGCCCAATATGGTACTCACTTTAACCAAGATGTCTTTTGGCGTGCGGTCAAAGACTACGAGAAGTGGAGAGAGCTAGAGTCCTTTGACCAATTTGTTGTCCACTTATCAAAGAGGCACAAAGCATCCGAATCCACACAATCCCCTTCCTCCGAATTCAACCTCAATAATGATCCGCCACGTCCCATGGGACGTGATGAAGCAAAGAGAAAGACAAGAGGCAAAAGTCAAGCCACTAGCACTAGCACAAATAGTAGTGTGCATGAAGATATAGTGGCTTTGACCGGCAATGTTGACACGTTCAAGGAAGCTCAATTGATCAAGCAAGCTAACTTGAAGCTCAAACAGAGTATGCAGCTACGAAAAATCCTACAAGAAGACATATCGGGGAAGACGGGGTTCGAGTACCAAATCGCGATGGAAATGAAGAAGGATGCAGCGAGGCAATTGGAATATCATTTCGATGAGTAGTTTGTAGTTTAATTTATGTTTTTAATTTATGTTTTCAATTTATGTTTTTAATTTATGTTTTTAATTTTAATGTAATGCATTTTAATTTTAATTTATGTTTTTAATTTATGTTTTTAATTTGTAGTTTAATTTATGTTTTTAATTTATGTTTTAATAATATATAAATAATTTTAAAAAAAGATTTAATAAAATAGTTTAGCATGAAGTTCAGCATGTGCTGACCACTACCACCATTTTTGCTCAGCATGTGCTAAACTCGCTGAATGCTGACGTGGCATAGTTTAGCACATGCTGAACATGCTAACCACTCCCTCCAGCCTAAACACATTACATGAAATTGAAAATAGCCATCAAATTATAACATTTAACATTGGTTTACACGGCCCTTCAAATATACCTAGTCATTAGTATATACGAAAGAACCTTTACTTTTCTCTTTCTTCCATTTTCGCCTTTTCAGTACCCTACGTGTTCATGCTTTTTAACGACGTCATGCCACTTCCAAACGGTCGGATCACGTCTCTTCAAATCCACACCGCTTCTGCGCTTCATATCCTACCCCATTCATCCGCCTGGAGATTCAGGATACGTCAACCGATTTCCTGTCTACCGCTTCCGCTACTTCGAACACATCACGAAAAAGATCTCACCCGATTTCTTCCGTCTACGGCTTTCGCGCTTTATTGTGTAACCTGGTATGGAAATCGGTGATTGATGAGTATGAAATTGACGTGGGTCGCTTACGCTTCAGGTAAAATTGATATCCCTTCCATCACGTCGAAACCCTAATTTCGGGTTTTCGTTAAAAATAGTTATTTCAGGTTTTGACATCGATTTTGTTCCTGTAGGTTTCTAACAACTTTTAAAGAGAGTAAAGTCTTGTTTCAACTATATGGTCCGCCTATCGCTTTTGGATGGCCGCCTGTGAATACCGATTAACATTGATGGTGTCGCTCCCTTATTTCTTTTCTCACCCGCTATTTTTATATCACACACTCTCTCTCCAAGCAGCTCTCAAAATTGAATGTTTTGCTGTAAAGATTAGTTTCAATAAAGGATGCCTTCGTCACCGTTTCACTAATTTGGGAAACATTCTTCCTCGTTGGATCTCAACTTGTTGGGAATTTACAGGACAACTGGTCCTAGGGTTTTTTTCTGCTTCCCCATCCATCCGTCGCATCTTCATCAGAGAAATTACAGAGAGAAAGAGGAAAATGAAAGACACAAGAAAAACTTACCAAGTATACTTGGAGAATCGACGTGGAGAATAAACGTGGTGCAACTTAACTTGTTTCTGCTTATTCATCACTCATCATCAAGGTTAGTTGTAACTGGGAATTGGGAAAATATAATTTTCTTCTATTTTCGATTATTTATTTGTTAATTTCTCTGGTTTGAATCTTTTTGTTAGTGATGAGATTTTTTTCGTTTTAGGGTTGTATATTTGTTGCATATTCTAGATGAAATTATCTGATTGATAGTTAACATTGAAATTCTTGAAATGTTTCGTCCTAAAAGTTAAGGAGCTATTCACTGATTTTGACATGTAAAACACAAAACTGAAAATTTTGAAATGTGGGCATAGCAGTGGAAGATTTAATATGGAAATGTTACTGATAATTGGAATTCGTGAAATGGTGCTTAAAAGTTAAAGATTTTTCACTGACGTTTATCTTGTAAGCATCTCTGGTGGTACTCAAACTGAAATTCTTGAAATATTGGTTAGAAGTTTAAGATTGTTCATGAATTTTTATCTTTAGATAGGTAAGTTCTCTAATTTTGGTTATTTTTTTACAAAACCAAATCTGATTATCAGAATTAACGTTTATTTTATTTTTTTGTTTTTTAATCTTTTATTTATAGATTCGGGCGCTTACAAGACATAGTCGAGGTCAAATTGCAACGAGACTGAAAGAATGGCATGTGTTGATATTATACCCGCAACAAAACAGGATGAAAAATAGAAAGTGAATCTGAATCTGGTGCTCTTGAAAGTGAATCCAATTCCAGTTTTATATACATTCTCAAATACAATTAATGATTCCTTTAATGACACGGGTATGAAACTCATGGGTTTTGACAAGGATTTGGACGTGTGTTGTTTATTTCTTCTGATCGAATTTGTATGGAATATTGCAGTTTATACTTGGCAAAACAGAATTAGGAAGTAAGAAGCTGTAAAATTGGGAGTAGGGTTTCTGTTGTTTAAACTTAATGTGGAAACCGGTAAAGTTTTCAAAGCATCCATTCATTGTTGCTTTTATGTTTTCCTTCTACAAGCTTTGGCTTTATGTTATTATGGTGCTTACAAAATCTACATAACAGGAAATGGGTGCGAGGTTGGAAGCTCTGTTCTTGCCCGCATCATAGTTTGTGCTTTGCTCATTTCATTTTTCTTATGACATGTAGGAGAAAATTTGGTTGTTGAAGGCAAGTGAAAATCTGTCACACTGCATTCTATAATAATTGGTTTTAAGTACTTGGCAAGATCTGAATCTTCTGATGATTTAATGTCAAATAGCCGGATTTAGTTTATTGAGGTAAATGTGAAATTACCTAACTATTTTTGGTTTAAGCGATTGGTTTACTTTCTCAAGATTGATTATCTAATTATCGGATTTTGTTTGTATGTTGCACCCATAGATAGAAGAAGGCGTATAATTTAACAAATGTGCGAGGATAGATGGTCAAGAGACACAAACTTGACACTTGAAAGTCTCAAGAAGCATATTGGTGTTGTGCCAAAAGGTCGGTGAATTACACATTTTCTGTTTTTTTCTTTTAAGTGTTGTCTGGGTAAATGATGTTTAAAAAATATATCACAAAATGATGACATATCATGGACTGATCCTGATACAATTGCCATATTTGGAACAAATTTGTAGGACGTGGCAATCACATGGGGTTTAGATGTTGTTAACTTTTCTAATAAAGATTCATCATTTATGGAGGTTTTTTAGATTTAGTTACTATTAGAGAACTTGTTGAAGCATATGGATTCCAACACTAACTATAAAGACACTGGACCCTTTGGTGTATATGCCATTACCTTTTAATTTTGCAGTTGAAATTTTAACTGCTTCTTCATGTTGATTGGACAAGTCCTATTGCTCAAGACATTTGACACCAGGTAAAGCACAAGTATAATATTTTTAGGTGTTCTATAAAAAAAAGTTCAATTTTGTTTTTTGCTGCAACTAAATATGTATTGGCGAAGAATTTCATTTGCTGGATTATATGCAAGAATTGATCGATGTTGATGATGCTGCCACCATTACAATTACACGTATAGCCAACAGATTGATATTTGACCAAGTAACTTTTGTTTCTACTCATATTTTTACCTATCTGCTCAAAAAGCCATCTTGAAATAGATGAACAAAGAGTACTCCCTTTGCTCAAAACAAAATTCACATATTCACTTTATGATATTCGAGTGAACTAATATAGATTGTTTTGGATATAGTTATTATCAAACTAATTTATACTTCATATGGTGCCTCTGTCTTCTTATTTTTTCTTCTATGTTGATACAAGAAGCCTAATATATAGGTAGCTATAGGTAATTTTAACAACAAAAGATGTAGCCTCCTTAAGTTTGTAGTAGGTATTTCCTTGTTGCAAAATTACTTTTAGCAACTCATTATGTTATTTGTTTACTTCCAATTTACAATTATAAGTACAGAATTTATACTTCAACATCATTCGGGAACAAAAGAACTAAGAATCGTAAAGTGTGCTTATGGTGGTGTACATTTAGCAGGGGATGTAAGAAAAAGGTAATCATTTTACTAATTTGCTTATAACTTTTATGGGATTAGTTATATGAGATTATTGATTTTTGTTTAGGTTACATTGTTAGATTGTTAAAAGGGTCATTTGGTGGAAGAACAAAAGATTGCGAATAAGGTTGTAAGTTTCTACTTGAAGGTAAGTGGGTGGTATATACCTTTTAGCCATTGCTCATCACACATTTCAAATGGAAAAATTTCTTTTTGCCTCTAACCAGGAAGAGAAAGAGAATTGTGTTCTTTAACCCTCATATTTCTCTAGCTTTCAATGCATTTGCCACCTCATCAAGAACCCGTTACAGACTCCTCTATATATGATGCTGTAGATGTGCGAGCTGTAAGTTCTCTATTCATGCTGTCATGTAACTTTCATTTTCTTTCACCTACTTGAATGCTTGTTAGATCGCATTTCTTTAGATAATTTTAAGGGCTAATTACAAAATAACCAAATTCGGAAGGTTATAACAAAATGTGACCCTGTTCTCAACTTTTGTATGTAACCAACTGTGATGTCTAAATTTATGTTTCTGTTTGAACTTTTATAGATTATCAAGGCCCTTAAGTAGTGGAGGATATCGATTTCAGGATCGGGTAGCAACTAATTCTTTCTACACCCTTGAGAGTCACTCCAGGTACTCTCTCTTTCTAACTCTTTCAAAGACGCAGTCCAGTAGTATGTTTTCATTGCAATTGAAAATCTTTATTATATATTGCTACATTTGTTTATATATATTGGTCACATGTTAATATAATAAGTTCGATACTGTTTTTCAATGTGTTTCAGTTCTCTCCCTTTTCATCACTACTCTCTGTTTTGTAATTGGACATGAAATTTAAATCTTTGATGTATCATTGCTGGTAGGGATTTTCCAAAATCTGTAGGGGAAGAATTTTGATAATTTCATTACTCTTGCCAAAATTTTGCGATCTAGCTATGATTTTCGCCATACTACAAATCCCGAGGTCAATCCTCATGGGGAATCATCGATTACAAAGCCGACTCTAAGATTACTAAACCCTTTTGATGAACTTTTTGTTGATTCCAAGGTATTGTGTATCTTCCTATTCTTCGTTATTTGTTTTATTTTATTGCTTGAAAATGAATTACACCTACAACGAGTAAGATGCAAGTCCTAAGCTTGAATGTTTATTAATACAAACTACAATTCATTTTTCATCTAACATACAAAATGTAGAAATTTGGATACATCATACATAAAATTGATTTATCCTTCAAGAGTATTGAAAACACATTTTAAATGGCACTCTATTGATTAGCCAACATATATGATCTTAAGTGTTTATGAATATATAGTAAAATAAGTCACAGTAGAGTTGGATATATATATATATATATATATATATATATATATATATATATATATATATATATATATTCTTGTTTCTAATCTTATGGTTAGGTAAACCTTCATGTTACTCTTACATCATAAAATTGCTTTAATTTTAGGTTTTGTTTACGCACACGTATACATAGAAGATATGGTGACACTAACTTATCATTTGAATCTATTTTGTAACTTATGCATCTTAACTCTTTAGGTCTGATTTCTTTCACTACCTTAAGTTTTCCATTTTTTAATTGTTCCATAGAACTTTGTACTTCCACATTGCCATTATAATTCTCTAAAGTTTCAGGATCATTCAAAGTTTTAATCTCCTGTTTCACGTCATTGGCCTCATCAAACTCTATCACGTCCTTAATCCTTTTCCATCAAACTCTAGGACGTGATAGAGTTTGATGAGGCCAATGACGTGAAACAGGAGATTAAAACTTTGAAGGATCCTGAAACTTTAGAGGATGATGATGGCAACGTGGAAGTACAAAGTTCTATGGAACAATTACAAAACGGAAAACTTAAGGTAGTGAAAGAAATCAAATCTAGAGAGTTAAGATGCATAAGTTACAAAATAGATTCTATGTATATGTGTGTGTAAACAAAACCTAAAATTAAAGCATTTTTATGATATAACATATAAGAGTAACATGAAGGTTGGGTCTACTAGAAGATTTGGCAATGTTATTTTTGGCGCATGAGGATTTGTTAGATCCTGCACTTCTCCGAAAGGTTGGATCTTTGCTATTTGACATAAATACCCTCTTGAAAATGGTCCCTATTGCAATTTACGAGAGATTTTTTTGAAATTTTCCTCAAGTGTTGCATGTCCGTTTATGCCCAAAATCGTCTTGTTGCGTGCATTGTTCATCACTGCTCTTTTCAGTAAATTACACAAATAGACCCTGAGCTTTTTTATTTTTATCATGTTTAGACTAAATTTTAGGCATTTTTCTGTTTTGATCCCTACTTCAAGGTTTAATATTTACTTTAATCACTGTTAGCTTGAATTGAGGATGAAAATGATAAAGTGTAGGGACCAATAGCGATATTTCAAGAGTAACCCTCTGATAAAAGTTCCTGCCAACGTGGAGAAAAGTAACTTTTTATCGATTTCAAGGAACATATTGTGGAAAAAGACCCTGTACTTTACTTTCACCACCACTCTGTGAAATGTAGTTTGTTTATTACCCATATTAGCCACTTACTTACTTATATCTCTCAACTGATGTAGCAAATGTAGATTATTGTTTACCTCTAATATCGACTTACTTTCCTATATGGGGAGTGTACTTTATTGGTTACATACAATGCATGCTGAACCTAAACCGTTACAAATCAATACTTTGGAAGTAATGTATTTTTGAGTTTACTAATTCCACATTCGTTTGAATGCGGGCTATTATACATAAATTAATAAACAGGGGAGAACTTTCTATTTTGTTCTTCACTCAAGTCATTGGGAGCACGAAAGTAGGCATGAATTTCAATGATTATGTAAAACCTCTCTCCCTATGTCATGCATTTCATTAATGACTAAAATTCACTTGTTAAGTCATGTATTAGCAATGTTTTTCCATTTATATGTTTTTTATAGCATACTCTTTTATTTCCTTCTATTACATCATTGTGATTTCAATTTTATCCCCATGTATCTTTACATACATAACAACTATAGCATTGTGCGTTTACTTTTTTCTTATCAATACATATTACTTTGAAAAATTTGTCAAACTATAACATTCTACCTACATTTTTCGTACAACCAAGTAACCCATCGTGGGCTGTGTTAAGCATGGCCGTCAAAACAATCTCTTTGTGTACAACACAAATTTCATATATGCATATTACAGGTTTATATACACATTTTCAGTCTCTAAGTTAAAAACTCTTACAATTAATAGGAAAACGCTTTTCGGTCGCTGAAGTCACTTTTGACCGAGTGCACCTTCCTTATGGATCCGTATCACTGTACGAGCAATAGATAATATAAAACGTAATTTGTATAATCATTACCACTTTTATTACGGATGGCCTAATTTTTGGGCTAAATGTTTAAGCTAAATATAATAAGAAAAACCCAATAACACAGTGCGGACTTATATGGACTGTAGATGTTTATTTTGTATTTATCTTTAATATGAAAATTAAATTATGTTGTAAGAACTTGCAATATACATATTTGTTATGGCCGTTCAAAAAAAAAAAAAAAAAAATATTTGTTATGGGCTGCAATTCAAAGCCCAATTAAGAAGTAGAATACAGTACATAACATAGATTGTATTTAGTTATTAGCCGCAGCTGGCATCTTATTGATAACAAAGTGGACAAATTATATTTGGAATTAATCCAAACTAATTCGTTACCTAAGCTGTTTGATGTGTCGATTTTACTGCCTTTAATTTATTTATTTTATATATCAGCCCCCCAAAAATTTTGACGATTTTTATTTATAGGGTTTTGAGTATGGTGTCGTATACTCTGAAACTAGGCAAAATCTTTTATAAAAAAAAATTAGTGGTCGATTACAGGGTTCACATCTAGTGACTCGAACATGAGCTTTACGCACTTCACATGTTAGATACTTTAGGATTTTTACTATTTGGTCACATGTCCGTAGCCTGTAGGGTGTGGGTGTTTCAACTAATCTCATAGTTTTAACAATTTTCGAATCTAACTTTACATATGGTTCACCGAAAAAGTTGAAAGTAGACCTAATCTCGTTAGAAGGTTTGTTGAGTTATGATTAGCATTTGCCAAGATTTATACTTTATTTTTATAATTAGCATTTGCCAAGATTTATAATTTACTTTTGTATGTAAAAAAATAGAATTATTGATAGAAAGAAACTACATTATGGTATTGAAGTGCTTTCATCTAATTTTTGAGTTGAGAATAAATCTACACAAGTTAATTTTTTATGGGGTGGGGGTGGCAGACTTGGGTCTAGAGAATATGGCTTTGGTCACTAGATGCAAAGACGATAAGTTTTCTTTTTCATATTTGAATATTCCTATTAATGCTAGTATGAATCATGCTAGTGGTTGGCAGCTGGTTATTAAACGGTTCAATGATAGGTTTTCTAAATGGAAATCTATTATGTTTTCTATTGACGATAGAGCTACTTTGGCGTCTGTTGTGCTTAGTGCCATTGGAATTTATTACATGTCATTGTTTCTCATGCCCAATAATTAGAAAAAGAACCCGACCACCTATTTCATTCGACGTTCCGAGGAAGGGGCCCGACCGATTCAACCTACTTTTGCTTTTGGATAACAAGAAGCCGAACTTCTTTGCTTTGATCAAATCAAAAGCCCAATCAACCACCAATTTAGTTTTATGCTTGAAAGATTTAGGGCTAGATTTTTTTGGGTGAAATGAAGATGAAAGAAAGTTAAGTAGGGTTAAATGGGATACGATTCTTGCTAATGGTCAAAAACGTGGAAGGGGTGATGGTAAAAGCATTAAGGATTATGAATGATAAAGGGGTGGTTTTACATACTTGTCTCAAGAAAAACGTAGGAAATAGAGAAAAGACTGCTTTGGAAAGATGTTTGGATATGTGATACTTCTTTTCCAATAGAGATTTCCTAGACTTTTTAGGTTAGAAAATGATAGCAATTGCATTGTGGCTAATCGGGTGCAATATGGTAGTGGGTGTTGGCATTGGCATAGGATGGTCAAAGGTAGGGTTGATATCCTCGACTAATGGAACTGGAAAAGTTAATCAATAGGTTTTAAACTCAGAATAGGGAGGGCATGTATGTGCGGGTGTTAAATAAGAAAATGAGTAAAAACATATATCTATGTTTTTCTCAACGATTAGATGGAACAATAACATTTACCGATCATGTCATTATACTTTTACAACCATTTAAACTTTCCTATATAAATTGTCAACAAGGAAGTGAACAAAGAAAAACTTAACATCTCGACCATTGTTCATACTTCAAAGACATTATAATTAATATAATTTTAAAAACATAAATATGTAACTAATAAATATTGCTTTCAGATATATTAACTAATAACTACTATAAAATAATGATATTTGTTTATCTATTACATTTTGTTTTTAGAGTTCACATCCTAACTGGAAAAATATTTATTTTTCAAATATCATTTTAGAAAAGTGTAATATATAAATCACTATTTGTTTTTGTTCAAAAATACTATTAGAAATAATTAAAATAACATTATGTAGAGATAATGCTCCAACTGTTTACCTTTGATAGTACTTTTTTAAGTAATGATAATTTATAAAAGAATTAGTTTATTATTAATTTGTGACATCAATATTTTTTTTGCCTTCGTAATGGAAGTCTGGCCGGTTGATGTGGTTGATGTGCATAATTCCACATAGGAGGTCTAATGTTCAAACTTTGACACACCCAAAATATTGCTAGTGTTCTACGATTGATCTCTCACGTGGACCTTAGATGAGTTGACGTGGACCGCTTAGATAATACGGTTTACCATTTTTTTACTCTTTTGTTTTATATCTAATTAGTGGTGATGCCACGCATTACGACAGGTTTATTAATTGTATATATTCAAAACCATTTACGTAATGTTCTCTTATACAGAGAATATTTTGTGATTTTGCTATTAAACGATGACCAATACTATAGATTTCTCTTACATAATGACTATATTTGTAATGTCACTATTACATAGAGATCATTTCTATAATATCGCTATTACTCAAGGACCAAAATGTAACTAATGCAAATTATAAACTACAAAGACCATAACTGTAGTTATCCTAACTTATAAACTACAAAGACTAAAACAATGATTAATGCAAATTAAAAACTAGATGAACCAAAACTATACTTATTGAAATTAAAAACTACGGGACCAAAGTTGTAGTTAAAGCAAATTAAAAAGTACGGGACCAGAATTCTCTCTTTTAGATTTGTTAATATGTAGATTCTATTTAAAAAACTGTAATTATCATAAAAAAAATTATAGGGACGGAAGCTGTAATTGATACAACTTAAAACATATTGTGTCTAAAACTATAATTATGCATAATAAAAACTACAAGGACTTAAACTATAATCATTCAAAATTAAAAACTACAGGCACAAAAACTGTAATTAGTATAAATCATAAACTACATGGACGGAAATTGTAATAACTAAAATTAAAAGTATATGGACTAAAATTATAATTAGCAATTATAAGGGACGAAACTGTAATTAATACAGATTAAACAAAATAGCTACCAAAACTATAATTATGAAAATTAAAAACAATAGGGACCGAAATTATAATTATCATAAATTAAAAACTATAGGATCAAAACTATTATTTTTATTAAACATAAACTACAGGGACTGGAATTATAATTGTTGATTATAAAAAGTATAGTGACCAATATTGAAATTAACTCAATTTAGGTCTTAAATGACAATGTTGTATTTCTTATAAATTTTATGGCCTTATAAGGATTAAAACTGTAATTATAGATACCAAAACTATAATTATGCAAATTAAAAACTATAGATATCAAAACTGTAATTATCTTAAATTAAACTATAAAGACCAAAACTATAATTATTATAAATTATAAACTACAGTGACTAATATTATAATTATTGAATATAGAAAATGTAAGGACCAAAATTGTAATTAAATCATTCTAGATCTTAAGTGGCAATGTTGTAATTCTTTTAGCCAAATTAAAAAATATATGTACCAAAAGTATAATTATGCAAATTAAAAACTAAGGGTCAAAATTGTAATTATCCTAAATTAAAATCTATAAGGACTAAAACTGTAATTAATATAAACTATAAACTTCAAGAATTGAAATCGTAGTTATTGAAATATATGAAGTATAAGGACCAAAGTTATAATTAACTCATTTAAGCTTTTAAATGGTAATATTGTAATTTTTCTAAATTTTATGGCCATATTTTTTCCTATCATTTAATAGGATATAGTTAGTAATTTTAGCGAGAATCGTTTGTAAAGTAGATACATAAAGGTATCATTTTTTGATATAATATTGAAGCTGAAAAATATAAAGATAGGATAAAATAAGAGTTATATAATGAAATGATAATCGTATAATAATAGCAAAATATTGTATATACCTTATTAATAAATATATCAATAATAGTATAAGGCAAGACACTACTTTAATGTAGGCCAAGAGTGGTGATGGAGGTCACGTAAAGGCCAAGAGGCATGCAATTCCAAGTCAATGGTTTCTTTGGGGTACCAAAAGGCAAAATCCATGCTATTATATTGTATGCTATGCATATGTTATATTTATTTATGTAAAGTTTCAAATTTAATGAACTAAAAAGGCCCTTCTGTATCTTCTGTAAAACTAATTCATGATTTAAATCAACCAGTAATTATTTTTTTTTTAAACTTTATAAATAATAAATATATTAGATATAACATAAATTATACAATTAAAGTAAATATGAATTGATTTGTATTTGTTATTTTTATTCGTTCAAACCTTTAAAGTATCAACATTGTCACATCTGATACAATTAAATATCTTGGTTGGATTAAAGTTCAACTTTATCTATTTTGATCTTAGTTACATTGTCAATATGGTTACGTGACGATCGCAATAGATTCTACCAATTAATCGAACAATGTAACTAGAAAGGATGTTTATAAGTAACGAACATGAATTTATAGATATGAACATGCATTAAAAGTTGGGCATGCACAACAAATATTTGTGATGAATGAAGTGGTTTATCTGTATATGTGTACGTTTAAATACCAATACATTATTCATTATTTCTTACCTTTTGACGATTGCTTGCGAGCCTCCTGATGGCTGATACTCTTAACATTGGGTTACAAATGAGCGGGGGTTACTAGACAAACATCAAACCATGTCCTTTCCTTGGGTATTTATATATTGGGAAAATGACTTATAAGGGCAATTATGTTTTAAAACTGTTCAAAAAACACCATCCAAGTTTGGTCTGTTCAAAAAACATCATCCAAGTAAAGCCTTTGTACAAAAAACACCATCCAAGTAAGGCCTTTGTACAAAAAACACCAACGAACTACATGTTTTGTTTAAATTTTACCCGATGGTAACCGGTTCTTGCAGGTTAAACTGTTCATCTGTTATTATGCCATGTCACTAAATATTAGGCCAAATCATCATTTAACCTGCAAGAGCCGGTTACCATCTGGTAAAATTTGAACAAAACATGTAGTTCGTTGGTGTTTTTTGTACAAAAGTCTTACTTGGATGGTGTTTTTGTACAAAGGTCTTACTTGGATGATGTTTTTTGAACAGTTTTAAAACATAATTACCCTTATAAGTCATTTTCCCTTCTATATTAAGGGTCAGTGCAAAAACTAAATGACCCTTCCTTTAATTGGACATGTTGAATTCCCATTCCACCTCTAGTAAACGTTTATATATATATATATATATATATATATATATATATATATATATATATATATATATATATATATATATATATATATATATATATTAGTTATGTATCTATATAATACGGCGGGACACAAATTTTTATTAGAGACAAATAAACCGACAAAATCAAGCTCATTATTTCTGAAGTTGGCTTTGTATTCCAACATTGGCTGTTTTAGTATAATGATATCGGAAATACACATATTTTGTTAAATTAAAAAAACATATATATGACATATTAATACGGGTCTGATCAGCATTTGCCAAACACAAATGAAGATTTTGATAGACATTTGCCAAAATAAAACAAAGAACCAGCTGTTACACAGTCGAATAGATGACCAAACCCAACAATAGTTTGAATATGTTATTCATTAAAAAGACAAATGTAGATTAAAATGTTAAGACAATATATTTAAATCACTATAGAAGAAAATATTCACTACTGTGAGTGATTTGGAATCAAGTGGTCCTGTAAAAAATAAAGACGTTTTATAAGGGTTTCATACTTAATTAAGTCGACATATGTATGTTGACCAATTTAGACATAAAACTTCTATTCCTTCCATATATTTATGTGGTACTTGAGATATACTCTATTGCATGTTTAGATATATTACATATATTATGTTGTTGTGGTTGTGACCGATTGGTTGAGTGATTTCATTATCTATAGTTGGATTGATTACATAATTAATTTGTTACAATTGTGTAGTTATTGAGATAATTGAATTGATGAGTTTCTTACTCGTATTGATACAACCGTGAGGGTTGTTATTGCTAAGTACAAGTAATAGATGAATGAGTACATGAGAATGATTATGATTGAGCTGATGAGTAGTATCAGCCGTGGTGCCTATTGTTGGGTTGATAGTTGATGGTAACTAGCAGATGTTTTTGTGGCTAATATAATTAGCAAGATAGATGCCTGCGTTGTACACTGAGAAATTACAGTTGATTGTGTTGTAAGATTTTGGTTGTTGTTGTATGTTTATAATTTTTGATACATCTTGTGTTGATGTCGAGCATGGAGATTTTTCACAAAGCTTTTATAAGCTTATCTATTAGTTGTGTGTTGTTTTGCAGGTATCTGTAGTAGTGATATGGAAAGGCATGCGACTGAGAGATGGACAACTTAGAGCAATGTCCTCTAGTAACATGCTTTGTGTTTTAAATGATTTGTAATGTCTAGCTTGGTCCGTGAGGACTTTTGTATGTATCTTTATTTTGATAACATCTTATTTTACGTGGTTTGAGTACTAGTAAACCTATCTGTGTTGTATTATATGTCTAATTTTTTTCAAGATACTTTGTATGAAAAATCGGGAGTTACAAATTGGTATCAGAGCAGTGGTTTAAATGAACTAGGTCTTTGAGTGTAAGGTCCTATACTTGAACCCGGAAGAGAGTCCCTATCACATGCTTGGAAAATATACCGTTGTAGATGTTAGTGTATAAGTTGAATATTACCTTTTTAGGTATGCCTGTTATCTGTTGTATTCTGTGTGTGATTGAATGCAGGTATGATTTCAAGCAAAAGACGAGTTGATAAATCAGTCACAGCTGGATTGACCAACAGCTATATGAGGTCAAATCTGACAATGACTGATCTGTGAGTTTATTACTTGGTCACAGCTGGTTAGACCAATAGTTGATGATGAGATCCCAACTAATGATGAGATTCCACCTGATAATGAGATTACAACTGATGATGAGATTCCAGCTGATATTGAGGTCCCAGCTGATGTTGACAAATATATTTGAGGTGGAATCATGGTAGCAAATGACCAACAGCCGATTTGAGGTCCTGCTGACTATGGATTCTTGGTTGATTGGTGTGTTAGAGCTATGTCTTAACCAAAAGTCGTTATGAGGTCATGACAGCTCGTAACATGAGAGCCGATGTGTGTGAGTGTAGGTGATTACACTCAGTAGCCGAGAGCCGATGTGTGTGAGTGTAGGTGATTACACTCAGTAGCCGAGAGCCGATGTGTGTAACTGTAGGCAATTACACTCAGTAGCCGAGAGCCGATGTGTGTGAGTGTATGTGATTACACTCAGTAGCCAAGAGCCGATGTGTGTGAGTGTATGTGATTACACTCGGGGTCAAGAAGTAAGTATAGATGAAGAAATTCAATAACTCAATTGAATAGACAATATGGGTTTTGACTGTTATGCCCTTTCACTTATGTAAAATCTTAATGAATGTAGGTGGGACGTCGAATATTTGTACAAATTACGCGAATAAGTGAGGATACAAATGACTTAGTTCTCAGTTTCGGCTTGGTTGATTTATTGTATCATGGACAAATTATGATCTTTATTCTTATGTTGTTTGTATATGTCAAATTCCTTTTTTATTTTTGAAAGATTTGATTTCAGGATTTTGGACTTGTGTAAAGATTAATTTTTTTATTCTAGTTTTGTATGAATTTAATTTTTAATATTATTATGGTCTAATGCAAATTAAAAAATCTAAAATAAAATTATATTATATATTTTGTGAAAAAAATGTAACAAAATTATAAATTTTGTCAAAAAAATGAATAAGTATAAATATTATATGTAAAAGTGGTAAATAGTTGTAAATATGTAAGCATGCCATTTTTTGTCATTTTACATATATATAAGCTAAGTCAAAACACTTTTTAATAACTGTTTAGCCTGAAGGATGGCAACCACTGCACCCATGCTACATGGTATCTTGAAGGAAAGAAAAGATAAATAACATAGAAAAATGGGTGGATGCCATTGGAAAGAGTAGAGAGAAAGAAGAAAGAGACAGGAGAGAAAGAGGCTACATTGGGGTGCTGATGAAAACTAAATCCATGCCATGTCTTCAATGAGGGGTGAGGTGCCTCCGACATTGAAGGCCACATCGGATGATGCCTCCGGTATCTCTCAACATACCCTTTAGTCTTACCAACTTATTAATTTTTCCACCACATAAGTTAATCCAAACATTTTTTTTTTAAAAAACTCATTGTTAAAAATTCACAAACTAATAAGCACTTTTGTGCAAAAGTGCTTATTACCTTAAATAAGCAATCTGAAACACCCCCAAATTTAGATCCAAATTCCATAACTTTATGTTTTTTCAATTGTAACTTAAATTTTAATTTACTTTGCACACGGAGTAGCCTTCGGGTTCAGGCGGGCACGACCAAATTAGGGTGCGGTACCGCTGCCCTGTGGCGGCGGTCTCGCGCGAGTTCAGGCAAGATGGGTTCATTTGGCACTTGGTGAAACTGATTGATCTTTCACATTTTGTAAAAAAAAAAGTTTTGATCCAATCAAAATAAATTTTTACCTACTCCTATAAATACCCCCTCTACCCATTTAAAAATCACACCATTCTCTCAACCTTTCACAACATTCTCTACTTTCTCTCTAACATTTCTCTCTAGTTTTGTAAGAAATGGCAGCCAACGAAAATAGGAGGCTTCCCCCTTTTTCCAGAAGAGAAGAGGTGGCTTTGACAAATGCCTGGGTCGCCACCACCGAAGAAATAAATACGACATCCTTCCGCACATTCTGGGTTTGTGTGGAGGAACAGTTTCACACGAATATGGGCACGGTTCATTATCGGAATAGACATATGCTTAACTCTAAATGGAAAGATTTGAATCGAAAATTGGTACAAGACCTACAACAGTATATGTTTTTTTTAGTTTCAACCGACTAGACGGGACAACCGCCGATCAGGTCGTGGAACAAGCCCTACAACAGTATCTGGTTACACACAACTGAGAGTTTACGCACATAGAATTGTGGCATGTTATGAGAGAGCATCCTCTGTTTTTTAGTTTCTAGTAGTTAGGATTTAATTGCCGTTCTAAAAAAAAGTTAGGATTTAATTTGTCGTAATAAGGATTTAATTTCCCGTATTTAGGATTTAATTTCTTGTATTTAGGTTGTTTTTTTATTTGTAATGGTGTGTTTTTCTAATTAAATGTTATGTCACTTTTTAATTTTATTTAACTCGTTTTTATTTTATTTGAAATATTAAAATAAATGTTATATGACTTTTTTTAATAATTAATTAATTTAAAAATCGAAAATTTGATGTGGCATTGTGGGTTTAGTAGGTACTGGTTTCATGGGTGAAAGATTGAGAAATATGTGGAAAGATAGAAGTGAGAGGAGAAAAAAAAACTGAGGTAGCGAAGGGGTTCGATGGGATGGGAAGGAACTACTCCCCCACACTTATACTTTATACTTACACATATTCACAAACATATAATAATTACTAGTTAAAAACCCGTGTATTACACGGGTTGGATAATAAAAATAAGAAAAATAAACAATAAAATACAAACACATTCACAACTTAATATCAAATTTTTTTAAAAAAAATATAAAATCATATATACAAACATGTACTGATATATACCTAACATCAAATTCCAATTTACGTACTATTACAATTCAAATAATATTTTTGCATGCTAATATCACGCAATTTAGCCAAAATGTTTGGGAACAAAATCAAGAAATTTTATTGGTGAGACTACTATATAGCTTTATATAAAATTAATCATTTTAATAATTTTTTACTCTTAACTCTAGATAAAACAACATATACTTGTCCATGTATGAAAATTGGTTCTCTAAAAAACAAACGTTTTCTACAATAATGGTTCTTGACCCGTGTACTATATGGGTTGAGAAATAAAAATAGCAAAAATAAACAATAAAATACAAACACATATGTACAAATACTAACTAATAAATCATAAAACAAAAATATTTGGATTGTAATTGAACATTTTAATAAAAGTATGTATTAATTTTATTTTATTTTAAATTTAGTTTTTAAATTAAAAAGTGAGAGTAAATGAGAGGTAGTGAGATATGACCATTTTTAAGGATGAGAAGAGGAGTAAGAAGTGCATGTTGAAATGCCAAGAAAAAGTGAGATCTACCAAAAGCTCACTCGTAAGGGCCTTATATGTTTCAATGGAGTTTGGTGTCAAGCATTGAAGTCTTCATCGTTGTAAAAATCTATTTATTTAAATCTTTTTTTAGAATAAGAAAAAGCCTCGCAGCCACCGTGGAACGTGGATTTCTAACTTTCTAAGTTCTTGTATTTGTTTGACAAATTAAAATTTTGGTCCAGGGTAAATATGTCATCTTGAAAAGTAATGGGAAATTAGTTATATTCAATGATCTAGACATCATATATGCAGCAAACTGAAATCACGTAACCAAATTTTTTATTTACTCTTTAATAATTATCATATCTTTAGAATATGATTATTTTATTTTATTTTTTTAGAGTATAACTTAATTTATCCATTAGTTGTTTAAAATCACTTCAAACTATCATTATTTCCGTTAGTTTATAGAAGATTACGTTGCCAATGTGAATGACTTTTTAATTATAGGGATAATTTTGGTTTATCTTGGTTTCAAATTAAAAAAATATGATTTAAGCTAAATAATAAAGAAAATGACATGTGGCATTCTAGCTTCTAAAACATGCCACTTAACAACTAAAAAACCTTTGTTTATTAGTATTTATATAGATTTACTGTAGGTATAAATCCGTTTTACAAAACAACATGCTACATCATGCAAAACCTAATTTTACATATTGTTTAAAGATAGTTTAGATTAAATGACACCGATGAATCTTTTTTATGTGGGGCCGGATGCTATGATGTAGGTTTATTTGTTTTTTTAAGCTCCTCTTTATCGGTACGGGACTACGGGTAGGCATGGCTTATGACATCGAACTCCAAAAACCGTTCAAAAAAAAAAAATCAAACTCCTAAAGTGATGTCATCTTTCGTTTATTTGTATATTTTATTGATGTATTATTACTAGATCTTAATAGAAGTTGTAATTTCTATTTATTTATAAAAAAACTGGTAATTTTGGATGCTGTCAATAAACAATGGATATACAGATAAATATAAAAGAACAGCTAAAATGAACCGGTTAAATAGATATAATAAATCAGTAACATTTAAATTCTATTTAAAATTTTAGAATCTAACAACTAGTTTTTCTTAAAATATATTATTTTATTATTTAATAATACATTTTAATGGTAATTAGTCGTTTTGACCAATCTTAAACATTCAAAATTCATTGTAAAGTGAATATGGCATATATCCTTATTCCTTATTACGTAAATAAGTTGCACTAAATAGTAATTATTAAGCGTGAAGAAATAAGGTGGAATGAAAAATGGTTTTGACAAAAATTGCAGATATAATACCGTTAGATATCACTGATCATTGATTAAATAATGTTTTTTTATTCTACGTAAAATTGGGCTTCAAAAATTATTATGACATAAGCATTTAGGAGAGTAAAAAATTATATGTATAAAGAGCAAAATTGGACTAATTGAATCTAAATTTTAATTGCGGGAGTTTGAAATTTCTTTGATTTATGTATCTACAATTACGATAAAATATAGTTATGTTAACTAAACAATAAACCAAAAGGTGACACTACCTGTGAATCTCTTTCTAAACAAGGTGACATTACCTGTGAATCTGTTCCTAACTCCATCTTTACTATAGGTAGAGTTAGGCTTTAAAAAATCATATTCGAATCTCATAGATTTTATTCTTGACGTTAATTAAAACAATATATACATAGAGGTTATTCAATGTCGTTTTTGGTTTTTTACATATAGGTAGAGTTAATTATATATAGATTAATGATAAATACATAATTTACATGAAGACGTTGGGCAACCGGGCAACAAGCTGCGCCGCTAGCCCTTTTTGAATGGCAAAGCCGATACGCTTAAAAACAAAATTCATAGATCTAGGAGACATGATTGTACTATGCATAACCCGTTGAACTCTGCTGAGTAGCTCCACAGCTTCAGATGCAAGAAAACCAAAGGTATCAAAAGCGAAAGGGATGAACACATGCTGATTCTCCCGACATGCCTTTTCGTGTTTATCCACTTTGCATGCAGCTGCTTTCAAAGCCGCTTGCCCCCTTGTGAAACCTCCACTCCTCAAGTTCACAAGAGGGGAAACCCCGGTAAGGTCCACACATGCATGTTTACCCCGGTAAGCTCCACTCCTCAAAATCACATGGCATACACATATTGAGAATTTGGTGCCCTTTTTTCCTACATTTAGGTGGGATTAGGCTTCGGGTCGTTAACATGACGAACCCAATTAAACTTTTACATTTTAACACGACCAGATTGATAACTATTTGATAAAAAGATATAATATTTCTTTGATTAGTGTTAAAACATGAACACTTACGTCTAGTATCATAGATTCATATCAAACGTATTGATTTATAACCAAACATTAACTTTTGATTGTTAGTGATTAGGGTTACCCTAATACCTATTAGGGTTTAGGTTAGCCTATTAGGGTTTAGGTCAGGCCAACAGCCCATTTTGTATCCCTATTTATATAGGATTAAACTCTCAATATTATGATCAAACAATTCATATTATATCATGTTAGTGATTAGGGTTACCCTAATACCCATTAGGGTTTTGGTTAGCCCATTAAGGTTTAGGTCAGGCCAACAACCCATTTTGTATCCCTATTTATATAGGGTTAAACCCTCAATATTATGATCAAACAATTCATATTATATCATGGTATCAGAGCCTGTGTCCTGCACCCCCGTGACCTAACATATCCGTATCTATCCTCGTCGAGCCTCCGTCTCTGAGGGGGAGTGTTAGTGTATCCTACATTGGTGCGACACGGTCTTATAATTCTGTATATATGCTGGAGTCTCCCCTCTCTCCACAAGGGCTCTTTTGGTATCAGAGCTCTAGGTTAAAACCCTACTGTTGACCACAACCCGCTGCCGTCGACCGCCACCTCCGGCGACCCTTTAGTCGTCGGAGGTGCCTTCAATATTTTTCCCTTTCCTTTTTCTTCTCATAAATAATAATATAGCCGTCGGTACCAAATCAGAGCTCCGTCGTCGGCTTCTTCTACTACGTCGTCTGCTACGGCCCCACTCCTTTGATGGCCTCTTCACCTCTGGACATTCTTCGTCGGACAGCCTCTGATTTGCAGTCGTCTCTCTCCCTCTATCAACACTACAGTCGTCGATCTCGCCGGAATTGGCTCCGTCTGCCGCAGCTCGAGCCATCTCTCTTTGCTCACTGCCTTTCTCTGGACTCCTCTGCCGTCGGCTCCATGATCGCTGTCACGACTCTCTCTTCTTCTTCAACGGAATCGCCTATGGCCGCCGTTCCTCATCTATTCTTCTACGACGAGCAATCATTGTTAGTCGTCATCATCTGAGCTCTGCCACCGCCGCTGCTGCTGTTTTTCAATTATGTTTTTTTTATGTTTTGTTTATTTTTTCAGTTTAATCGTCTCCCTCCCGATCAAATTGCGGGAGGATGTTAGTGATTAGGGTTACCCTAATACACATTAGGGTTTAGGTTAGCCCATTAGGGTTTAGGTCAGGCCAACAACCCATTTTGTATCCCTATTTATATAGGGTTAAACCCTCAATATTATGATCAAACAATTCATATTATATCATTGATTAATTAAATATTATCAATATACTTGTGTACATTTTTGTTAGATACACATAAATAGATCAACTTTTACTTTTTTGTTTTTATAAAAAAATATTAATATCTATAAATAAATCTAATCACTTACTAGAGTATCAAATTTAAAAGTTACCATGTTTTCAATTTTGTTTCAATGTTAACCATTTGACCAGTCAACCTGGTTGCCAAATGACATGAGATGGTGATGTGTCAGTATTTGATGATGTAATGCTGACATGACATGCTGACGTAACATCTAGGTGTCAAAATTGAAACAAAAGTGAAAATATAGTGACTTAATTGAAAAAAATTAAAACTTAGTGACTTAATTGAAAAAAAAAATTAACAGAGTGTCAAAATCGAATTTTTTTGAAAACTTTAGTGTCTTTTTGTAAAATTTGCCCAAAAAATTATTAGAAGAGTTCAAAATATTTAATTGATAAGAAACATAAAAATAAATAAAATATTAATAAGGAGCCGTTTTGTCGAAATGGTGAGATAGATGTTATAATTTGTATATTTATATTAAGCAAAGAGTTAAAACATAACTAAAATGACATTTATGCCAAGATTATTGAAAACAATTTAATTTACGAGACTAATGAAACATTAGCGGATCTAATTGGAATTTCATAAATTACTAACGAATGCATGAATGCATTCAAAAGCTCTTTTCTTAGAATAACACTTGGAGTCACAAACTTTCATTGCTGTCAAAACTCACATCATCGAAGTTGACACTATTCATACACACACACACACAAAACACACCCTGTGTATTTAAGACTCCCGGTACCTACGCGCTTCATAGGAATACCCTTCTGGAAAAACAAAAGCGTTCACCGTGTAACTCTTATCTTCTTAATCCAGAATAGTTCACTTAATAGACAGTCAGACTAACATCACAACCTCAAACATTATCTTCTTCATTTGGTTGTCAATAACACACCACCAAACACAACGGGGCAGCAGCTGACATCATCAGGAATTAGGCGAAAAGTACATAGAATTGTAACACCCCAAGTTCCAGGTAAAATTTTCATTTTTAAAAGGAGGTTCACATACATAAAATGGGTTGGAAATAAAACCATCCGATCCAATTACGATAATTAAAACATTTAAAGCCGGGTTTATCAAAACAGTTACAAACATTATCCAGCAGAAGACTTGAGTACCAAAATCTCATATGCAATATAGTCGTGCCGTGCTCCAAGCTCAAACCAGTAAATACATGAAAACATTTAGGGTGAAAGAGTAAGCACAAAGCTTAGTGAGTTTCCCAAAATATCACACGACCCATCACATAAAGCACATTCACATAGGTCTCTAGGCTTGTCCCAAACAACCTGGCTCTTGGGTTTGCCCCGATCTGCCATAAATCAACTCATTCTTAGGACTCTCGAGCTGGCCCCGATCCATCATCATTCTTCAGTAGCTAGTGCGAATCCAACGACTAACACATACAAGCACAGAAGCGTAAGCATACAACCTAACCAATCGAGTTCCTAGTCCAACCATACAGTCAAATAACATAAGGCACACCCATCTAAACACACGATACTACACATAGTAAAGTAAGGCTGCCTACACATGTTATATCACCCACAGTATAGTGAGAAAACTCACCTGATCTACAACCTCAAGCCACAAGCTACCGATATCCTCACGCACTAAGCAGCACAAATTCCTAACTTACATAAAGTTATATATCAATAATCTAGAAGACCCAAACCGATCCTACGGTCCAAATCTCTAAACCATCCAAGTTAACCAAAAAGTCAACTGGTCAAAGTCAAAAGTCAAGCGTCAAAGTCAACACAAGATAGTGTCGATATCGCCTCAAGATAGCGTCGCTATCTCCTTCAGATAGCGGCGCTAACTACGAACAGTCCTTAAACTTCATTAAGCTCTTAATCTATTCAGTTAAGGGGTCAAGTCTTTCCTGAACTTACCCAAAGCGACAATTGACCCATAAAGTCACCACCTTTATGGTTATGCATGTCTAAATCTTAGAATCCAAGTCCAAAACCATGAAACTAACCTTAATCATCAAGAAAATCCCTTAAGATAACTTGACTCACTCCCAAACTGACTCAAAAGCTCAAGGGATGTAAGTACAGACATAAAGGTTTGACCTTTTTCCACCATGCTCCAAAGATCAAGCAATAATGGACCAAAAAGTCATATAAAGTCTCCATAAACACTAAAACAATCCTAGAAACACAAAAAGGGAGAAACTTTCTACTCGCAATGGTCTAGAGAATGCAGATCTTGTTGTCTCAAGCTTGGAGAACACCTTCTAGCATCACCATGCTCCTACTTTTTCTTCAAGAAATCTTCCAAGATGATCTAAAGAGCCAAAAATTACCCAAGGAGGCTAGGGATAGGTTAGAGACGTTTCATGAGGTTGAAGGAGAATAAATGACGGCTACCTAGGGTTTAGAGCCCTTAAATACGGCCCAAAACTCAAGATATAGGATTTTGTGCAAACAACGACACTATCTCTTAAGATAGCGTCACTATCTTTACGATCATAAGAAGTCATGATTACACAATATAGCGTCGCTATCTCCCACTTTTCTCAAAATCAACTCCTTTAAATCCTAATTGATCATTCCGGAACAGGGTCTTACAACTCTCCCCCACTTAACTGGATTTCGTCCTCGAAATCTACGCCCGCATCCTTCCCCTCGTTCCCAGACTCTATCCATACACGTTGTCCATCACGCTCGCACCGGTCAACGTTCCCAAAAATCACGACCCAAACTGCCCACCAAGGACGCCTACGGTGGACAGACGCCTTAGATCTTAACTCATCATTCAGTCACGCAATGCATAAGAGCAATCCCAGACGGTCCTCAGCCATTGCATGACCTTCTTCCTTAATTCTCACGCCTGCTCAAGGCACGCTCATGACATCCCTGCCCCTAAATACCGAGCTGAAAACCTTCTAATACCAAGTTCAAAGATTCACAGAGCACGAACCACGAAAAGCACAAACCCTCAATACAAAATGTATCATAAGTCACATCAAATGAATTCGATAATCCTAAGAAACAGGCTCGTCCAGCTCACCGATAATTCGTCAGTCAACAAGATCTGACACCGAACCACATGCCCAGCAACCATTTCCCAAAACATAACCGAATATCAACGATGTAAGCCTTCGAATCCATGTCGTTCTACAAGCTTCTGACGCTATTCGTCAAAAAGTTCCTACTGCCCCAAGGCTACCCCATCCATCATGCACCACCTCGATCGACACGAGGTTATAATCCCAGAAGGACTAAGCACACAGTTCCAACTGTCGGTCTTCCAGCCCACAAGCACTCTATCCAAGGGTATCCAAACAATCAATGTTGAGCAAGTGTGGAGCCTAATCCGAACCGGAGCTAATCCAATACAACCAAAGTGGAACAGTTGTCTAAAGCAACCAGAAACAGAGGCGAGACTAGCCAGTGTTGTTGAGTTGTGCATCTCATATAAGTCTCCAGATCTTTAGTCTAGTGGGAGTCCTTCGCTCCGGTCAGATCAACCATGGCGGATTAGAATAGAAGGACATGATCCTTTAGAAGATCAACAGAAGGTTGAAACCAAAGGCATGAAGACCAGCTGGTCCAAAGCCGCTACTTCGACCGGATCAGGAGTCAGTTTCTTGGTTGGAGGCAGACAATGAAGGCATACAAGATAGACAGCAGAAATCAGTAGGTAACAAACTGGTTACCGGACATAAGGTGTGTGACAAAGCAAGTACTAAGTTTGAACGGAGGAGTTGTGTCTGAGGGAGCCAATCAGCATCTCCGAGAACCGCGTTCACAATGACAACAATAGCTTGGGCTACGATCACAGTATTGAATGTAGAAGGAGATGAAACAACAGTACCCTCCGGCCGATAGAAAGTTCATATAGAATAGTTTTTCTTGAAGGTAGAATTGATCCTTGTACGAAGTGTAGTTCGACAGAAGTTGCAGAGGCATAGTCGGACAATCACAGTCTTGTTCGAAGGGAAGATCTCGACCGAAGACAAATTAGGTGTTCTCTGTCCAAGATAAAGCCTTGGTCAGACCCATCATTGGTGTTGTCATTTTCGCTGTCAGAAAGATCTTGGTAATACACAAAGAATAGTGCTCTGTGTCAGGGGCGGCATGGGGAGCATGGAGTAGTCACTTCACCGCCTATAAAGTGACTACGTTCAGGACTAGTTTTGTCCTCTCCTCTTTTCCCACTCAAGACTTGCTTGTTCAGCCTTCCATATCCCGCTATTTATACAATCTCATATCTATGCTTTGTAATATGTCTCAAAATCTAAAACAGAGTGTAGTCATAGATTCTCACTTGTAAATCATTGAAGTTTATCAATGAAGTTTCTCTCGGTTCTCACAGTGGACGTAGCCCAACTCGTTGTTGGGTGAACCACTTTATATCCTTATGTCTTTTTCATTCTCAATTTTCGCATTACCCATTAGCCTTGATAGTCGAGGATCATTTGTCGAAGTACTTGGTCGTGTTCTTTGGTGCCTCCGCTGCCCCAACAATCAAGATCCAAACACATGGTGCACAACCCATCGAGCTATTCCTACATTACCACTTACTAGTATCCAAGGATTCACAGGTTTCCCGTCCCGTTTAACTTGCATATGAACTCGCAGTTTTTACTGAATCCACTTCAACTTCATTTTGGAATTTAGGAAACTTGACCACCAATCTTTAAGCATCAGCGTGAATGCTCGTGCATTGTGTAAATATTATATAGTTAAAATATTTAAATATATCAAAATGTTTGACTGAATCCACTTCAACTTCATTTTGGAATTTAGGAAACTTGACCACTAATCTTTCAGCATCAGCACCGATGTCAGCACACGTTGATGCTGACGAACATTCTGGTGCTGATAGAAGGTCACACACTGACACTGATAAAAGGTCATGCACTGACGTTGATAAAAGGTCTCGCATTGGGGCTGATCACACGTTGACGCTGATACTGATGGTCAGTTTCAACTGTCCGTTGTGACCGCTCCTATTTTTTAAGATTTTGTTTTCTGGTTTTAAATGATCATATTAACGTTCAAATTGAGATACGAAAAAGAATACGAATTTCTTAACTATCAACATAGTATATGTTTAACCTTTCGTTTATAAAAACATGAATAAAATAGATGGTATCTTATTTAAACCCGTCAAGATTCATACATGTGATAACAATGAATATTATTTTCACACAAACATATAAGAATACAGATATAATACGAACATATCATATTCATATATAATGTGTACTGTCAACGTTAAAATAAACGAATGATATACGCAATCATTAATGATATATGATCCTTGCATATATGCACTTTTCGTGCGAATATATTCATATGCTAAAGGGACTAAAATTTAGATTTTCCTTCAATTGTTTCAAAGAATGTAGAAAAGCATAATATTCACTATGTTATAAAGCTAAAAATAGCAAAAGCGGTCCCTTTTATGCCCGGAAACTTAAAGGAACTTTACTCGTAGGTAAGCCTTTCGCTTTAATAGATACCACTACAAGAAGATGAGGAGTACGTTGAAGAAGAATATAAAAAAGAGTGAAGAGCAATTTGATATTTGTCAATTTTGTCTTTATCAGGGGTCTTAAACCACATATCTTATATCTTTGAGATAGATTCTGTCATTACAGCCAAACGAAGATATAAAATACAACCAATTTTTGAAAAAAAAAAATCTAACTTGACTATTATGACCAGAAAAGGCCGGTAATAATGAATTCGATGAAAATTTTTATAAAAAAATAGTAGTTTTTCTTGAAGTTTAAAAATTGATAGTTACAAATTGATAGTTACAACAGATTTTTGAAAAAATATAATGTTTTTTTCGTAATTAGTCGTAGATAATATTTATACTTTTTAACTTATATAATTACAAAAAAATACTATATTTTATCATTTTTTCTGATTTAACTATCAAATTTCCATTGTTCTAATTAACCATCAATTTTTGGAAAAAAAATTTAACCTCACGCTTGTGACGCCTGAAAAACCGGCAACAATGGCTTCGATAAAATTTTTTACCAAAAATTGGTGGTTTTTTCCGTATACTCTAAAATTTGGTGGTTAAACCGAATTTTTGACAAAATATATTGATTTTTTTCGTAATTAACATATATATATATATATATATATATATATATATATATATATATATATATATATATATATATATATACACACACACACACATATATACACACAAGGGAGAGGTTTAATTGAGAACCATTAAAAGGTTGAGAACGCAATGAAAAATATGAGCCAATCATTTTATAAGGGTAAATTAGTAATTTTGTATTTAAAATAAATTGTAACATATTTTAATTAAATCAAATTTCCTAAAATCTAGCGATAATGATTGCAGTTACCTAAAAGTAATGAATTATTAACTTTTGTTTCTTTTGTTGTTAACGAAATATAAAAAAATATTTTTTTATAATTTTTCTCTCACAATAATAAAAATCAATGTTTTTTTAATTTATCTATTAATCGTAATATTTGTAATCATAGATGAATAAAACCTAATTTTACTCAGAAATGAATACGACTGTAATCATAAATGAAAAGAAAAATAGAGAAAAAATGCAATACTTCATAAATGTGTGTGTGTGTGTGTGTATATATATATATATATATATATATATATATATATATATATATATATATATATATATATATATATATATAGAGAGAGAGAGAGAGAAAATGCAATACTTCATAAATGTGTGTGTGTGTGTGTATATATATATATATATATATATATATATATATATATATATATATATATATATATATATATATATATATATATATATATATATATATATATATATATATATAACTCAACAAAGGAAAAAAAATACAATCTCATAATGAGGTATTTTCTTATAATCATAAATGAATACAACACAACACAGAGAAAAAAATGAAATTCTACAATGAACTATTATTCCATAATCATAAATGAATAAGTCGTGATCTTCTCCATTTTTGGTTGTACATTAGCATTTCAATACTTCATTCAAAAAGGATCGAGAATCTTGTTTTATCTTGATATTCTTGATTTTTCTATACATTGTCAGATACAAAATAAATTGTAACGACCCAAACTAATAATATAAATATGTAAAACAAGGTGTGCGTAATTTAAAGTTTTATGTATATTTTTACGAGAGAGTATGTTTGTAAGGGTAATTTAGTCATTTTACCATGAGAAGGGTAATTTGGTCATTTGACCATATACAAGAATTATTATAAAAGTATAATTCTAGTTTGGACCAAAAATGTAAGAATTTTAGCTTCATGTGGCCAAATTTAATATTTGTGCCAAAAGTCCAAGGAATGAAAGTTCAGGGACTAAAACTGTAAATATGGAAAATATAAAAATGAGAAAATATCTCATTAATCCTCATAAATTCAGAAGAGTCTAGAGAGAATGAGAGAGAGAGTCAGAGAAGAGAGCACGGGAAAGATCAAGAAAGAGTTCAAAGATCAAGCTTTAGATTGAAGTTCCTAAGCATTTGAGGTAAGGTTTTCAAACTCTAAGCTCCAAATTCGTGATCGGGAATCAAGTCTTGATTTCTGATTTTTCCAGAAATCATGGTTCCAATGTAAACATCTAATTCATCTTGCTCAAAATCACCATTAAAGCATGTTCTAGTCATGGAGTATGTGAAAATTAAGAAAATGGTGATTTTGCTCAAGAACCCTAAGTCACGGGTTTGAAAGTCCAGATGATTTTGATTAATCTAATATGTTAGAAATGATGAAGTGAATGTGTAGTGGTTGCCAACTTGATAAAAATGAAGTTTTGATGCAACAATTGTGAAATGGGTTTGATGATTTTGAAGTTTAAAACTAAGTGTAAGTTGGTATTTAGGGCCTAGATATGACCCTAAACCAATTAAGTCAAGTATTAAGAACATATCTTAAAATCATCCAAGTATGTTGCTATTGTTGAAAAATTGGAATTTTGTTCAAAAACCTTAGAATGCAAGTTTACATGATCAAATTAATTCTAAGGGGTTTTAATGAGTTCCATATGTGGTAATTGTTGAAATAAATCAGTAGAAGTGCTTAACATTGGATAATTTCGGTTTTTGAATCAAAAATGCAAAAACGGGAATGTTTGGAAAATAATTAAAATCAATGATTTTTATGGTTAAAAACTTGAAGTAAATGAATGGTTTTGGTCATGGAACAAACCTTAGTGATTAAGTCGTGTATTAAGGGCTTAAAATGAGGAAAATGGGAATTTATACCATAAAAATCGCCATTTCTGGTTGCTGCAGGCCAGGTCGGGACGCGATCTGCACCCCCGTCGGGTCGCGATCCTGCGCCTGGGGAAAAATAGCCAAACTTCTCCTGCCCTCTGTTAAGAATAAGTTAGCTTGGTTCATTTTTTTGGAACTTGATGCTAGACTTGTCCGTTTGGCCTCAAATTTTAAACATAAGTCCATTACAGTCTGAAACTTCATGGAAAATTGTCGGAACCGAAATACGACCCCTCGAGGGCACTGTAGCAAAATACGTATTAACTAAAGTTGGTCATTTAAAAGTTATAGACTTGCTATGACCCAAGATAGTATTATAAGGACTCTAATAAGTTATAGAGTCAGTTAGCATGAATGTTAATGTATAACATGTTAAATATAGGTCCATGCCAAGTGATTAATGGATCAAAAGAGTATAAATTCAAAGAACGAGTAGTCAATCCACTAGCAATACATGAGGTGAGTACATGCAGTATTTTTACCCATTCTGGGGTACATGGCAAGTAAGTATTTTCAAGATTTCTTATAAAATTTCTATATGTGAAATTATATGCAAGAGTATTATTTCTAACATGTTGTGAAAGTATAATGCTATATTTGAAGTTATGTTTTGAACTACAAGTTAAATTAAAGGAAGGTATGTTGGTCTATGAATCTATTATATGAAAGTATATTTTGATTAAAAGTGATATATGTTTTCAAGTATGAATGGCATATAGCCACAAGATGTTTAAGAAGTATGTTTTAGTTACAAACTGTATATGTTTTCGAGTATGAATGGCATATAGCCATAAGATGTTGGAAAGTATAATTTGGCATAAAGCTAACTTAGCATGTTAGAAAAATATGTTTTAAACATATGATTATTATGTGATGAAAGCTATATTTGGCATCTAGCTAGGGGTGTAAACGAGACGAACCAACTCGTGAGATACTCGAGATCGACTCGGAAAATACTCGAGATCGACTCGACTTTAAGCGAGCCGAGCTCGAGCTCGAGCTACTCGAGTACCTTGTCGAGCCGAGCTCGAGCAGTAAAATACAAGACTCGTAAAGCTCGCGAGCTTATTCGAGTATTTAGGAAATTACATTTTTACCCTTTGTATATATATATTTTGAGATACTCGGCTAACCCTAGTCGAGCCGAGCCGAGCCGAGCTTGAGTGTGTCGAGTATTTCACGAGCCATTTGGTGATTTTTTATTTTTTTAAACTTTAGTCGAGCCGAGCTCGAGTGTGTCGAGTATTTCACGAGCCCGAGTCCGAGTTTGAAATCAAGGCTCGAGTCGAGTTCGAGTCGAGCTTCGAGCTCGAGTATTTTAGTCGAGCCGAGCCACGAGCTTGGCAATACTCGGCTCGACTCGGCTCGTTTACACCCCTACATCTAGCCATAAAGACATAAAATGATGTAGTTTGGCACCTAGCCACAAGTTATATGTTTATGAGAAATGTTCAAGCAAGCAGCAAGTTTTTGTATGACTGGTAATTGTAGCAAGCAGCGTTAGCAAGGGAACTATGTTCCAACCTACCCGGGTTAGGTAAGGGGTCTACTGGGGAAAAATCCTCATCGCGAAGTAGATTGCCTCACCGCTTCTATGGTGAGGATTGATCCGTTCTTTCTAGCCATAGAGACTTGGGGTATCACTTATAGTGATTAAAGCCCTAAGTATAAAAATCCAGCAAGCTTATAAAACCAGTCAAAGAAAGTAAGAAAGATGTTATTGTTGTAAAGTATGTCATAAAATGATTTTTGAGAAGTAAAGAGTTATAGTACGTTGCTATTATAAAGTTTTGAAAGAAGATATTTTTGCAAGGCATGATATGTAATGATTTTGAAAAGTAAAGAGCTATGGTAGACCTGGCAATATGGGTCACGACACGAAAGACACGACACGAGCACGACACGAGTTTTCCGTGTATGGGTTTTTAAAATTCGTGTTTCGTGTCTATTCGTGTCTGACACGAATTTAAAATTCGTGTTTCGTGTCTTATACGTGTCAAACACGAATTTACCTGTTTGGACACGTGTAAGACACGTTTTATATTCGTGTTACACGTGACACGGATAGACACGTTTAAACACATATTAACACGTAATATTATATCTGTTTTCTTTGAAGTTTACTAGTATAAGGGTTAGTCTTTTCATTAGCTGAAAATATAGGGACCAATTGATACAAATGTTGAACTTAAACCTAATTGACAATTGTGTTTCTATTTGGTTGAATCTCTGCCTGCACCTTTCTTGTTTCTTCCTCCACATCGGCACATCCTTTCTTCCCTTTCTTCTTTGTTGAATCGCCGCCGGCCGCACCCCCCCATCGTCGTTCAACCTCCAACCACGGTCAACCTCCAAGGCTCCAAGTCTCCAACCATCGGTCAACCTCCAAGCTCCAACACTTGCTCGACGGCGACGCCTTCTTCTTCGTTGAGTTCGACCTCCAACCACCGGTCAACGGCAGCGGCTCGACAACACAGACCGTTCGACCTTCTTCTTTTTCGATCACCGTTCGACAACACAGAATATGGATTCAGCGGTTACCGGTTGCCGCCGACCCCTCGGGCTCCGAGAACTAGCCACTGTTGCTGGTGAATTATTACATGAAGGTGATAAATTAAATCAAGAAGAAACAATTACGAAAGAAGAAAATATTTGTGACCAAGGAAACTACAATAAGAGCTTCTTTTTATCCGAAATTATCTCAAAAGCTCCCGTTTCTGATTCCGGCCCCGCTTCTTTTTACTAGCCACTGTTGCTGGTGAATTATTACTTGTTTTGAAATATTTTGTAATATTGTGGTTAAATTCGTGTTATAATTCGTGTAAATTCGTGTTTTCGTGTGACACGGATAAAAAACGTGTCTAATCGTGTCGTGTCGCGTGTTACACACATTAATTATGTGTCGTGTTCGTGTTTCATATCCCAGACACGTTTTTGAATTCGTGTCGTGTACGTGTTTCATAAATTCGTGTCGTGTAAATTCGTGTCTGACACGAATACACGACACGGAGACACGGATTGCCAGGTCTAAGCTATGGTATGATATTATTATAAAACTTTGAAAAATGTTTTAGGTTATAAGTTTTATAAAAAGGTTGGAAAAGAAGTTAAAAGTTTGAGTCTAAAACTCATGTAACTCACGAGACATTATTGTCTTACGTATTTTATGTTTTGCCATGTATTCCAGGTTAAGATGATATACGATAGTTGAATGAAGTTTAGCTGGAGTGGAGCCCGAGTTTGCTCCCGTCTTGGACTCAAGGTTAAATCCTTTCTTGCTTTCTATGGTTAGTTTGATATGGATTTGTACACCCATTGTTTTAAGCATTTAAATTATCGGTTTTTGATAAACCGTATTTTTGTATTCATGAATTTATACGAAAAACCATAGTATTTGCAAACAGCAGAAACGGGGTGTCACAAGTTGGTATCAGAGCCATAGTTTAAGCGAATTAGGATTGGCTTGTTCCACTCCTAGGCTTAAACTCATGCTATAGAAATGTTAGTTTATGAAAGTATGCTATATGATGTCTTAAATGATTAAGACATTAGGCATTATTTAAAATATGTAGATATATAACACTAAGAAGTGTTGAGCTAATGTTTAAAGTGAGCAAAAAATCTGACCGTTAGGAAAATTATATGATATTTTCCGTAACCGTCTAAATTTATTAAAGGCTATGATTATAAAGTACTAAGATTTCTAGTATTGATCACCATGTACTTATAATGGTGTTATATGTTAAAGGAACCAGAGCCCCATGAGACCTTGTGGTAACAACGGAATCAATGTGTATAGGTGATTATGGTAATATGGGCCCGTATTATCATAATCACATGATATGTATTGAGACTGGTGGAATCGCAAAGGAATTATGGCGCTCTGGTGGGTAAGATTTGTGAAAAGAGTAGTAAGAATAACATAGGAATTGTATGCCTATGTAACAAGAACAAGAAAGATTATAAGTAATAAAAGTTAATGCAGTGGATATATACCACTTAGTATGGTAAAGTAAAAGAAATAATGTGATAATTAATATTTTAAACAGATTGAAAGATATTAAAGTATATGCCAGTCGAGGCGAGAGAAAGTATGAATAAGAGGAATTATGGGTATTGATTACCTATGTAAGAGTTGTAAGACTCTTACATGAAGAATGAAAATTATAAGTGGAGTGTATTAATAGTACATAAATTTTGTAAAAGTAAAAGAGCAGTATTGAAGAGGTTAATACTAATGAGTGGTGTGCTTCGGGCATAACCATTTAATTCAGAATCTCATCTAAAAGTAGTGAAAATATTAAATACATAAAGGAAGCGAGATATTGTTACAAGACGATCAGATTAAAACGACGAGAAAAGCTAGAGATAGAAGAAGGCAATGCTAAAAGGGAATGGAAGACTAATTTAAAAATTGAACAAAGAATATGTATGAAAGTGTCCAAAGACTAAACAATTGAATAAGTCATAAGTACAGTGCTATAATGAGTAATAAAAACAAAGTAAGATACCCAAATGGGGAAAAGAATGATGAATGACAAATTGTTAAAGACTATGGTATTTTAAGTAAATTGCATTAATGTAAAGTGATTAAATAAATATGAATCGAGAAATAAAGGTTGAATGCCTAAATAAATGTTAGGCAAGAAATTAAAGACGAAACAAATGATGATGAGATAGTGGTTGCCAGGAAGTAAATTCCGCAACCAAATGAATGAAATAAAAGAAGAAATACCAGTAATGAAAGGGTATAATGATGAATGTTAATTAAAAAAACATGTAAGCAAAATGACTAAAGGTCATAAACAATATGAAGAAAAGAAAAGACGTAAATGTCTAAATAAGCAGTAGAAGAAGAATTAAAGATAATATAAGAACTATATTATACAGACATGAAGTTACTACTTTCGAGTGGGAATGACGGGTAAAAGTCTCCAAAAATTGTGAGAAATGGTTAGTACATAGCTAGTAACCATGAAATACAAGGAAGTGTATATATATTTATGCGTGATTATAAATACAAAAGCATGAGTAAGTTTGTGATAGACACGTATAAAAGTATAAAGGTGGTTATGGAATAGGTATTCTAATTAGAATACTATAAGTATGAAGCAAAAGAGTAAATTAATGTATTGGGCATACTGCCCCGAAATACAAAAGAACGAAAGATTGACGAGAAAATAAATGGCAGTTGTGTATCACCTGAAGATACATAAGAAGTAAGTTTTATATGAAATATATAATGTTGTAAAGATATATATATTGTAAAGAAGTGGGGTTTAAATGAACGAATAATATGATGTGTTAGGCATGTAACCTTATAACACACAACAAAGATGGTAAAAGATGTAAAAGTAAGAAAATTAATTTTTGGCATTAGTACAACAAGTAAAGAGTAATGAGTGATAATGGAAGTGGAGGATTATGTCAAGAATTTGTCATGGGACGAAAATGTTTAAAATACCTAGCTGAGTTCTTAAACCAAAAGATAATCAAGTATGTATATATATGTGTATATTATGCAACATGTATGAAGTCTCATGAGTGACTTGAAGAAAAATAAATTTCAAATCAATCATCGTAAACAATTTAAATACCGTGAGGAAAGAGTAAGCAGAAGATCAGGTGCTAACTAAGCACTAATGTGAGAAATAAGAATTGGCAAAGAAGTATAAAAACATAAATAATAATATGAGAATGGTACACGGAGTACACAAGAAGATGAAATCTTATAAATAACAAAGGAAGATGAAAGAAATATCTAAGTTGATTATATGTTGAATATGAAAGTAATACAAGTAAAGATTGATATAAGACAAGTATTAGAGAAGGTAATACATATAATGTACGGAAATGAGTAAGCAGTATATAAAAAAATGATTTTCTTAAAAGTGTGAATTAAGAAGGAAGTGACTGAAATAATAGAACAACTTCAATAGTAAAACTGTACAAGTTAGAAAGGTTAAATATGGTGTATTATACATAGAAAGAAAGTTAATGATATCTAATTGTTAAAATAAAAAGCGGAACATCGTTTCAACACTTTCAGAACGAGATAAGTAGATTCTCGTGAACAATATGATGATTCGACAGATTCTGTCCCAATCAGAAAAGTAAAAATGTGAAGTGTAACAAGAAGGAGGAAAATACATCCTTTATAAATAATAACGAGTCAGTAGTGGGTAATAAAGATAAAGAAGAATAAACTGAAGTTTAAAAGAATTAAAAACAAATGTAAGAGAAATAAGATGTTGTAAAACTTCTGTAAAGAAGAAATAACAGTAGATTGTCTAGGAAATAACGAATGAGTAAAGAAATAAGAAGAAAAGAAGGGTGAAAATAAATAAGCAATATTAAGTGAAGATGAAAAGATTGCTTAAGTAAAATGTCCATTAAGGGACAAAATTTATACAAGGAAAAGATCTTGGTGTATTTATGAATTTGTAAAAATACGAAACATATATAATTATGTTTAATGATATTGGAATCTTTATAAGTAAAGAATGCTGTGAGTATAATCTCACATGTTTTAATAAAGATATGAGAAGAATTATAAAGTAGATTGCTATTTATGATAAAAACTATTGAAGTATGAAACTATTTTGTAAAATAAGTTTACTAGAGATTGTATATAAATGAAATGAGGTAGAAAGGAAAGTAACTAGAATTTAGAGTATGAAATATGAATGAATGACTAAAAGGTTGAGAAAACAGATAAAATGACCAAAATGATATTTTGGTTAACTGGGAAAATTTAAAGTTTTAAGGAGATTATGTTAATCCTCTATAAAGGATTAAAAGCAGGAACCGATAAGAGCTGATTAAAGAATCAAAAACAACCAAAGAAGAAAAGATTAAAAATGAAAAATATGATTATGTGATTGGTAAAAAGAAAGTATCTACTAGAAATCAACTTTGATGGAGAACATTTAAAAAGGAGGGGGAAGTGATTTCCTTAATTTAGTAATTGTGCAATGATTCCCAGGACGGAATCCTAATAAGGGGAGGTAGTTGTAACGACCCAAACTAATAATATAAATATGTAAAACAAGGTGTGCGTAATTTAAAGTTTTATGTATATTTTTACGAGAGAGTATGTTTGTAAGGGTAATTTAGTCATTTTACCATGAGAAGGCTAATTTGGTCATTTGACCATATACAAGAATTATTATAAAAGTATAATTCTAGTTTGGACCAAAAATGTAAGAATTTTAGCTTCATGTGGCAAAATTTAATATTTGTGCCAAAAGTCCAAGGAATGAAAGTTCAGGGACTAAAACTGTAAATATGGAAAATATAAAAATGAGAAAATATCTCATTAATCCTCATAAATTCAGAAGAGTCTAGAGAGAATGAGAGAGAGAGTCAGAGAAGAGAGCACGGGAAAGATCAAGAAAGAGTTCAAAGATCAAGCTTTAGATTGAAGTTCCTAAGCATTTGAGGTAAGGTTTTCAAACTCTAAGCTCCAAATTCGTGATCGGGAATCAAGTCTTGATTTCTGATTTTTCCAGAAATCATGGTTCCAATGTAAACATCTAATTCATCTTGCTCAAAATCACCATTAAAGCATGTTCTAGTCATGGAGTATGTGAAAATTAAGAAAATTGTGATTTTGCTCAAGAACCCTAAGTCACGGGTTTGAAAGTCCAGATGATTTTGATTAATCTAATATGTTAGAAATGATGAAGTGAATGTGTAGTGGTTGCCAACTTGATAAAAATGAAGTTTTGATGCAACAATTGTGAAATGGGTTTTTATCTCAAGAACCCTAGAAATGGGTAAAAGAGATGAAACTGATTTTATATGATTCTTATGGTCTTGTTAAGTCAAACATGACACAAATGACGCAAGAAGTCAGTTTCAAACTTGTAAAATTCAATAAAACGATTTTTGGTGAAAAATGGTGTTTTCGGAAGAATTTTCAAGATTTTAAAAAAGGTTTGATGATTTTGAAGTTTAAAACTAAGTGTAAGTTGGTATTTAGGGCCTAGATATGACCCTAAACCAATTAAGTCAAGTATTAAGAACATATCTTAAAATCATCCAAGTATGTTGCTATTGTTGAAAAATTGGAATTTTGTTCAAAAACCTTATAATGCAAGTTTACATGATCAAATTAATTCTAAGGGGTTTTAATGAGTTCCATATGTGGTAATTGTTGAAATAAATCAGTAGAAGTGCTTAACATTGGATAATTTCGGTTTTTGAATCAAAAATGCAAAAACGGGAATGTTTGGAAAATAATTACAATCAATGATTTTTATGGTTAAAAACTTGAAGTAAATGAATGGTTTTGGTCATGGAACAAACCTTAGTGATTAAGTCGTGTATTAAGGGCTTTAAATGAGGAAAATGGGAATTTATACCATAAAAATCGTCATTTCTAGTTGCTGCAGGCCAGGTCGGGACGCGATCTGCACCCCCGTCGGGTCGCGATCCTGCGCCTGGGGAAAAATAGCCAAACTTCTCCTGCCCTCTGTTAAGAATAAGTTAGCTTGGTTCATTTTTTTGGAACTTGATGCTAGACTTGTCCGTTTGGCCTCAAATTTTAAACATAAGTCCATTACAGTCTGAAACTTCATGGAAAATTGTCGGAACCGAAATACGACCCCTCGAGGGCACTGTAGCAAAATACGTATAAAATACGATTTAACTAAAGTTGGTCATTTAAAAGTTATAGACTTGTTATGACCCAAGATAGTATTATAAGGACTCTAATAAGTTATAGAGTCAGTTAGCATGAATGTTAATGTATAACATGTTAAATATAGGTCCATGCCAAGTGATTAATGGATCAAAAGAGTATAAATTCAAAGAACGAGTAGTCAATCCACTAGCAATACATGAGGTGAGTACATGCAGTATTTTTACCCATTCTGGGGTACATGGCAAGTAAGTATTTTCAAGATTTCTTATAAAATTTCTATATGTGAAATTATATGCAAGAGTATTATTTCTAACATGTTGTGAAAGTATAATGCTATATTTGAAGTTATGTTTTGAACTACAAGTTAAATTAAAGGAAGGTATGTTGGTCTATGAATCTATTATATGAAAGTATATTTTGATTACAAGTGATATATGTTTTCAAGTATGAATGGCATATAGCCACAAGATGTTTAAGAAGTATGTTTTAGTTACAAACTGTATATGTTTTCGAGTATGAATGGCATATAGCCATAAGATGTTGGAAAGTATAATTTGGTATAAAGCTTAGCATGTTAGAAAAATATGTTTTAAACATATGATTATTATGTCATGAAAGCTATATTTGGCATCTAGCCATAAAGACATAAAATGATGTAGTTTGGCACCTAGCCACAAGTTATATGTTTATGAGAAATGTTCAAGCAAGCAGCAAGTTTTTGTATGACTGGTAATTGTAGCAAGCAGCGTTAGCAAGGGAACTATGTTCCAACCTACCCGGGTTAGGTAAGGGGTCTACTGGGGAAAAATCCTCATCGCGAAGTAGATTGCCTCACCGCTTCTATGGTGAGGATTGATCCGTTCTTTCTAGCCATAGAGACTTGGGGTATCACTTATAGTGATTAAAGCCCTAAGTATAAAAATCCAGCAAACTTATAAAACCAGTCAAAGAAAGTAAGAAAGATGTATTGTTGTAAAGTATGTCATAAAATGAATTTTGAGAAGTAAAGAGTTATAGTACGTTGCTATTATAAAGTTTTGAAAGAAGATATTTTTGCAAGACATGATATGTAATGATTTTGAAAAGTAAAGAGCTATGGTATGATATTATTATAAAACTTTGAAAAATGTTTTAGGTTATAAGTTTTATAAAAAGGTTGGAAAAGAAGTTAAAAGTTTGAGTCTAAAACTCATGTAACTCACGAGACATTATTGTCTTACGTATTTTATGTTTTGCCATGTATTCCAGGTTAAGATGATATACGATAGTTGAATGAAGTTTAGCTGGAGTGGAGCCCGAGTTCGCTCCCGTCTTGGACTCAAGGTTAAATCCTTTCTTGCTTTCTATCGTTAGTTTGATATGGATTTGTACACCCACTGTTTTAAGCATTTAAATTATCTTTTTTGATAAACCGTATTTTTGTATTCATGAATTTATACGAAAAACCATAGTATTTGCAAACAGCAGAAACGGGGTGTCACATAAATATATCAATAACATTAACTAAATCAAAAGTAAATTGAAAAGACACAATGGCATTAACTAGTACAAAGCATGTAATCATCAATGAATAAACATTGTAATCATCAATCATCAATGATTAGTTGGTAGATTGATCAGTGATTAACTTCATGAATTGAATCATATCTTCATTACATTCATCAGTGATTAACTCTTTATATTACAATTAGTAATTATACTAAAACCCTAAATTCATATATTCATTGCATTATTCAGTGATTAACTATTTACATTTCATGATAGAATATCATTATATGCTAATTTTCACCGGTGCTTAAAATTGATGGGTATTAACTCTTATTATGTATAAAACAATATGTAACTAAATCAAAACTTTACATGAAGCACAATATGGAATTGAATCATAACTTCATTATATTTATTAGTGATCAAATCTTATATTACAATTAGTAATTATACTAAAATCCTAAATTCATAGTGATTAACTCTTTATATTACAATTATAAATTATACTAAACCCTTAAATTTATACATTAATTGCATTCATCAGTGATTAACTTCATGAATTGAATCAAAACTTCATTATATTTATCAGTAAATGGTCAAGCGATTTAAAGAAGAAAAAAACTCAAGAAGCCCTTTTTATATTTTCAAGATTTCAACATCATATCGAATTACTAAATAAAATGACTTACATTGTACTTAAATCTGCCTTTGGTCGATTGCACCACACCATGTAGACCATTGACAACTTGACACAACATCTAAAGCGTTAATTAATCATCGAAAGCAACAAAGATACAAATAGAGAAAATGATAAAACCATCCATGGCCCAGTTCCATGATTATTACTAATATTATAACTAAATTACATTTGGTTGTATTATCAAATAATTCATCAATGAATACAACACAATTTATATATAAAAAATCTATGTTAGCTATAATCATCAACGAATAACACGTATAATCATCAATGAATATAACAAACAATAGCAAGAATTATGCTAGCTTTAATCATATAAGCCTAGATAATAACAAACACAAACAAATGATTAACTAACAAATAATTACAGTTTTGATTTAATTCCATATTGTGCTTCATGTAAAGTTTTGATTCGGTTAGATATTGTTTTACACCTAATAAGAGTTAATACCCATCAATTTTAAGCACCGATGAAAATTAGCATATAATGATATTCTATCATCAATGCAGTTACATATTGTTCCAAATCAATTTGCATTTGTTTACCTTTTGCACTTTTTATTCAAATCCCCCTTTTATTTTATGTTTTTAGTATTAACTAGTAATCAAATGGGCTAATTTGTTCCAAAGTTGTTATTCAAGAGGTTGACATACTTTTTTACCACAACTATACTGCTACACTATTAGGTTTACTGTCTAGTGTGATAGTCCTTAGTTGTGATTAGATCGGTTTTATAAATTTAAAGCGAGATCTGTCATATCAAGTTTTTAACATTTTTCAGGGATTGATTTGTACACATCAGAGTCCAACTCAATTTGAGAGTTTGGATAGCTAAAATCTACAATAACATATATATATATATATATATATATATATATATATATATATATATATATATATATATATATATATATATATATATATATATATATATATATATATATATATATATATATATATATATATATATATATATATATATATATATATATATAAGAAAAAACTGCAAAAATGGTCCCTGTGGTTTACACTTTTTCAGGAAAGTGGTCCAAACGTTTAAAAAATTACAGGAAACGTCATTTTGACAATGTTTCGTTGTGGATTTGGTCCCTGACCAAACTGAAATGTCTTTTTTGCCCTTCTAATTTCTTTTTTCTATTTTTTGACCCATTTATATCTTTTAACAATTAAAGAAAATAAAAAATTTCAACCCCACCCCCACATCCCTCTCTCTCTCTCGTCCTATTTCTAAAATCCGTAATCTGCATTTATCCAACACCATTGCCTATGCTTCCGCCACCTGAGGTAAATACATAATCCTTCTCGTCGGACAAAGCAACATGTCTGACCGTGGCGACGTCCAAAACAACACCTGGGATGACGTTGCCCCTCATCAATTTCAACCCAATCCATCAATCTCCATCAATCTTCCGATTAACCACCAATCTGAGTTGGATCGAGGCTCGTGTCCCTCTTCACAAGGAAATTTATGTGAACGCAACATGTAGGTTGGGTCCCGGTATGTTGTTTGCTAACAGAGTGTTGCAGAGATCTCTCTCTCTCTCTCCTCTACTTCGTCCTCTTACTGTTTGCAGAAGAATAAAACATCAACAATAATAACAAATTCATTCAATCAAGATCCAACATAATCAATAGCAAGATAATATAATCGATTCAATCAAGATCCAAAGAGCAAAATCGATTTGCAGATAGCAAATTTCTCGTAGAACGAGAAGCGGAGTGGAGAAGAACTTGGGTTTTTGTTTGTTCCCCATTTTAATTTCTGGGTTAAGGTTTGTTTCTCATCCAAATCGTTCTCAATCTCTCCTAAAAACCCCACAATCACTCAAGAAAATAGAATGTTTGTGTACATGAAGGCGACAGGTGCATCTGAAAGGAAATCGCCATGAAGTTTCCAAGGTCAATTTCCCTTCTTGAAACACATTTGACACTGCGTGATGGCAACATACGCTATGCTTATGCCTTCTTTTGTATAAGAAACTTGAAACACCAATTCAATCCACAGAAAAAAGACCATTTATACCTTCGATCGAAAATGTTATAACGATCGTAAATGTTAATCGGAGAAGCAGGTACAAAATCCAGATTGAACAGAGCTCACCGGACATGATTAAGTTGTTTTCCACCGACACCGGCAATCCACCCGTCATTGAGTTCTACCCATGGAACCGTGTTTGCGTGTGTAGAGAGATAGAGAGAGAGTGTGTGTGTGTGTGTGTGTGTGAGGGTAAGACGGAAGTGTTTCAATGGTGGTGAAGGTGAGTTTTTTGGTATATTAAAATACAATTTTTCAGCCTGATGAATACAACGATTGATGAATACAACAAGAGAGAGAGAGAGAGAGAGAGAGAGGGAGAGGGAGAGGGAGGGGGAGAGGGAGAGGGAGAGGGAGAGGGGGGATGTGGGGGTGGGGTTGAAATTTTTTATTTTCTTTAATTGTTAAAAGATATAAATGGGTAAAAAATAGAAAAAGGAAATTAAAAGGGTAAAAAAGACATTTCAGTTTGGTCAGGGACCAAATCCACAACGAAACATTGTCAAAAGGACGTTTCCTGCAAAATTTTAAAACGTTTGGACCAGTTTCCTGAAAAAGTGTAAACCACAGGGACCATTTTTGCAGTTTTTTCTATATATAATGTATCCAATAAAAAAGCTTGATTCAAACTAAAAAATGCATACACATGACTTACAAAGGATGATAAAAATTCACGTTGAGACCATACAACTTAAATCCTATTCATTTTTTGCACTCTTTTTCTGATTTGGACTCTAAGTTAATAAAGTTTGACTCAATTCAACTCAAATCATGGTCGAGTACAAATTGCTCGACACGCTTAGTGTCGTGGTTTGAGGCATTTTGATGTATATAGTCTTGATTGATATTTGTTTTTTGTAGAAAGTTCTTTTACTCTTATATATGTAGGCATAAGACATTTGAAGAAAGACTATTTGTTTTTCAAACAACAAAAGATATTGAAATGTCTTTTTGACTATTCTTTCTAAAAGACAAAAAAGAGTTTCTGATTTTGGAATACATATTCGAAGTTCTAACCTTAATATGATATATTCTGTAGATATGAAAAAATATTAAGACATTTACTTCTTCAAAAGCAAATAACACATTAATCATCTTAGAAGTAAGAAATGACTTATTTTAAATAATCCGGCCTGGTTCGACCATAATAATATAACATGATATTATTTTAAAAAAATATAAAGTGTTTCATTTTTAGTTGTGTAACAGAAATACTATAGAAATTCCGTTATATTTTTATTTATTCTATTAGTTAATTTAAATTTGCAAAGTATCTTAGCAATATGTGTTTTAATTACGAGATCCCTTAGGCGTTAAATTATAGTTGACAGGCATATGTGGGAGTAGGGCCATTCTAAAACCATGTTTTTGGTTGGTCATGTTTCCATTTTAAGGAAAAGGTCAAGAGCTGCACATGAGAATAGTCATTTGTTGATGGGTACCCTTAAAGTAAACAAAAATGGAATTGACCTTTAAAAGATTCTTATCCACCAAACATTTGTACGTTGGGTAGATGACTTCTTTATGTAAAGAAATTTATTTTGTAATAAGCTGAACTCTTTATTAATATATGTAGTAATGTTGTTTCGTTAAAAAAACAATTACTAATTTATGCATACATAAAAGGTAAGAAACTAACTTTATTTGCATAAATTAATAATAACTAGTGGGGCCCCATGCTCCGCACGGGTTCCGGTGCAACAGTGCTTTGAGGGACAAATTTTCACAAAAAAACTTAATACGCAAGAAGCATGACCGGATTCCTGTTTCTTATTTTCTTTATCCGTTGACTGTTCATCATCTTTTGTTCCAGAAGATTCATTAGCTGATGAGCTGGAGGATTCTGTGGATTCCTGCTTCCCAATCCCTAAAGTTTATTTCACCTGTATATGAGTAAATAACCATTTTACCCTTTTGTTTATAAAAGTTACTAAATACAAATGAATGATAGCCAAAGCCCCCAACAAAGGGAGAGAGTAACTTATCCACTAACATAGAAGAGAGCAGAAAGAGCTTACTGAGAGACGTTGTAGATCTGTTTCCCCTGAATATCCAAAAAAATTCTGAACTTTTTTTATTAATAGAAAGCGCGTGTCAAGAAACTAAACATGGAAACCTTTCTAAATTGAGAAACCATGTAATTTTTGTGATAATGGTGTCACATCGAACCACATGAAGCTGTAGGGATCCCTTTTTGCTATACGTGGGCCTGGGCAATACATACATTACCATTTATCCAATAATTAATACCATCACATTTCTTGCTATTTTACTAATTATGAATTGCCAAAAGGATGCTCATTTATAACCAAGAAAAAACGTTTATTAAACTATGGTATATGTAATGTAGAACCAATGGTATGAATCTTGATGTTAATCATTTAAGAATCAATCCAATATTTCATAGTTTTCAATTAAATATTAGGATAAAGTATTTATTAGTTATATATTTATGTTTTTTATTATGTTAGTTTTAATTTTTTATGAAATATAATCAAATTATATGATATAAATTAATAACAGTTGTGACTTTATAGGTAACAGGTTGGTGTCTGAATACATTAAGCCAGTTTTTTTAGCTTGGATGATTAAGTTATTTTGTATAAATTAAACCAAAAAGAAACAACGACATATAGCTGTCCACATTAAGTGCTTAACCCACTAAGCTCATTAAATTAAACAGAAACGCCCCTAAATCAACTTACAAAATTAGGTCATCACCGAGATGCGTCCGTGCTAAGTTGACAAGATGATGCAGATAGTCTTTATCAATTCCATAGGAGCCAAATTCATTCACAATCTGCAATCACAACATGAACATATTTGTCAACAATCTATGAGTTTTACCATAGATTGTTTTATAATCAATGTGAAGTTCATAGGGCTGTAGAATGCAAGAATTCAAACCTTCAAAACCAAACATTTACTAAATCATATCATTTTTTGTTTTGGAAATTGATACTTTCTATGAGCATAATTATACACAAAGGAGCCATGCAACAAACGCTTCAATAAAATAAATATTAGCAAGATTAGGAAAAACTATTAACACACAGGGCTACCCCAAGCTCCAACTAAGGTCCGCCAATGCCAACAGCAAGAAGTACCCACCTGAATATATCATATTTTAGATTACTACTCTTTTTTATTATGGAACTCTGTAACACACAAATTTCAAATAATAGGCAAAAATAAAATATAATTTTAAAATCTATAGTTAATTTGTTACAACCTTTGGATTTGAATATACAGTAGACCCTCCACCCACAGACTGTTGGGATTGGTTAAACATTCCTTGTTTATGGATCTCGTTGTGCAAATCAGATGCCTGGAAACATTAAAAACTATCAATGCAAATAAATAAATAAATAAAATGTTTGAAATGTATTAAAGGTAGTAGAATACCTTAGATGAGTTTAATAGTCGTTCCCTGGACACTGAAGCAACAATTTTGATGACAAACATATAACATTTTTTATCATATTTATAAAAAATTTGGAAAAAAAAGATACCACCTCTACTGCCTTTTGGAAATATTCAGATGCGCGGTTGAATTGAATCTGAGCCTCATCATGATCAGGGGTTAAAAATCCATTAGCATTGTGCGGATTTCCTAAGCACCATAAACCCTCGTGTTTCACAAGATTCATAACTAAAGCTTCATCCAGCTTGGAAACAGCATCTGAATTTCTTTATGAGTTTTGTTAAAATATACATATGTATATATTCTCAGTAATTGATTATGTTCTTGTGAGTTTATGCAAGCAGTACTTTTGATCTTCTTCTTTGATTCGTTGATGTCTCCAAATTGAGATAATTCCAAGAGAGCTCCACCCCCATTGTGTTAGATTCTGTTATGATAAATCATATTGTCATTTCTCATATCTAATATTACAAGAACTGAATTGCCGTCATTAATTCAGCAATACAAAAAGGATGTCACTGCTTATACGAATAAACTTTGGTAGGCACGTATGAATTATGCACACATCGTTCAAACAGGACTGAAGAGAGGAGGAATTCAATAGTTCTCTCTTCCTGGGGATAAGCAACCTACAGATCATTAAGAAATATGATTAGCAAACATAGAAGAGTACTTTAACAAATCTCATGAACTATTTAAACCTAGGATGTGAATGTGGGGCTCGAAATCAGTCAATAAAAGGTGGATGAAATAGAAAACTTAGATCAAACTTACCTCCGATTGAAACTGCACCAAGCTAGGATTCCAAAATAGATAACTAAATAGTAAAAATTCGAAAAATCAAAGAACAAAATTACTGATTCGAACTAAAAACATAATCATACGATGATTGAAGGAGGACATGCATGTGTCTGATAGTAGATGGTTGTGCTTCGATTCCTTGCACAGACGATGTTTTTTACGAAATCGCAAAAGTATATTTAAAGTATTTACCTCTTGCAGAAATTCGGACAACGTTGGTGATTGTTGAAGGACTGAATCGTGGTAGCGATGAATCGACAGAATCGTCACAGCGAGGTCTACCGGAGGAAGTAAGGGTAACATGGTCGCCGGCGGCAGCAGCGGGTCGCCGCTTATCCGTCTTCTTTTCCGATCGGCGCCGCATCCAGCAGCAAGGCTGCTTTCCTTCTTCTGCCACGATCTCCCTTTCCTCTCCTCTCCTCTCGTCTCTCCCTTTCCTCTCCTCTCCTCTCGTCTCTCCCTTTGTCGAAGTGCACTGACGGGAGGAGCCAAGGAGCAAGCGGTGGTGGCGGATTACATGATAGAGGGGTGTAGAAGACGTAAAATGGAGAACGACTGAGTCTGCAACCGAAAGCGGTGGGGCGGCGATCTCAATGGAAAGACGCATATTCCAGAAACTGTTAATATAGAACACGCAACATCCGAATCAAGCAAACCGGATCCACATGACCCGAAGGAAGATCCGCGTGTCACATTTGGAAAAAAAACGTACATCCCATGCCCAAAAATGACGGTAATTAATTAATAGATAAATTGATAACAAATTGAATTGTTATAGTAAGATGAGGTCTGTGTTATTTTACAATATGATAAAATACTAGAGTTTGTTTGCATAATATGTTATTTACCGTTTTTTATAACCAATAACACAAGCTAACAACTTAATTCTGTATAATGTTAACTTTAGAAATTTATTTTTCTACAAAATAAACGCATTAGTTATTGTTCTATTTTTAGTAACTAATTATAAAAAGGGTTAACTACGAAAAAAACACTATATTTTGTTAAAAGTTCGGTTTAACCATCAATTTTTAAAAGATTTGGAAAAAACCACCAATTTTTGGTAAAAAGTTTCATTGAAACCATTATTACCGGTTCTTTCGGTCATAATGGTTGGACTAAAACTTTTTTCTAAAAATTGATGGTTTATTAGAACAAATGAAAATTTTATGGTTTAAGCAGAAAAAGTAATGAAATATAGTGTTTTTTTCCGTAATTATATAAATTAAGTGTAAACATTATCTAGGTATAATTATGAAAAAAACACTATATTTTGCAAAAAATTCGGATTACCACCAATTTTTAAGATTCAGAAAAACCACAATTTTTTGTAAAAAGTTTCATCGAAGTCATTGTTACCGGCTTCTTCAACTCATAGTGGTCAGGTTGAAATTTTTTTCAAAAATTAGTGGTTTTATTAGAACAAATGAAAATTTGATGGTTAAACCAGAAAAAATACAAAAATATAGTTTTTTTTTTTTTTTGTAATTTATCCTTATAAAAATATCATTCTATTTCAATCTTTTCAAATGAAAATTACAAGTGACTTTTAATTCGTTGTCCAGCATAAACAAAAAAAAAAAAAAAAAAAAAAAAGCTTCTATTTGTGTAAGAAAAAGCAAATTGACTACAATAAATATTAGAAAAAAAAAACACATTATCATGTGATGTCTCTATTCTTTAAAGCCGTATTGTATGTGAAGATATCTATATATATGTACTCGATTCTTTTATTTTAGGGATGCGTAGGACATATATCATAAGTTTATTAATCGAATAAAAGAATCAATTATCTTAGTTATATATTTGATATGCTTTATTTGATTATAGACTTATGTCATATACCCAAAATATTAATATAAACATATTTTTAAGAAAAACACTTACATTTTGAACCATATATTGGATGAGATATTTTTATAATTTAAACCAAAATTATGGCATTTCGTTTTTGCCTTTTTATACAGTTTGAAGTTCACCCTTTGATCAAATGATATTTCTCGAAAAAGGTATCACGACATTAATTTTATTTATGAAAATAGCATGTTATGCTTATTTGTAGTGCAAAATACAACAATGGCTTATGTTGTATAGAAAACTTGCAAGTCCAGTCCCAATAGTTTCAAAGTCATCCGTAAGTTTTGATTTTTGTTTCAAGTTTGGTCTTTAACCGGGATAAAATTCCGTATATTGATATATTTTATTTTTATCTATATATTTATTATATATATGAAAAAAATCATATGTCCAGACGTTATACGGTGCATGATAGAAACTCTCACGTGCCTGGCACACGTTATACGTGCCTGATCCCTAAGTTAACTACCCTAAGTTAACTAATGGTTAGATAGTATGATAGAAACTCTCACGTGCCTGGCAAAATGGGGATATTTTCGTCCTTTCCAAAGAAGTTGAAGCGTTTACAAACACGTCATTTGTCTGACACCAAACACACACATACACAATTGAGGCTTTCGTATAGGCGATCATGACTAAGCACTAACCAAAGAGAAAATCGTACTCCGAGGATGCAGAGCAGTAATTTTTGTTGGACCTATATGCTCAAGAATCATTTTAGAATGACGTTTGCCAATAACATATGATCCTATAGGGTCACACCTTAAGCAAGTTTGCACATATTGAATATTTATTATTAATTGATTATTAATAAATAATCAACTCTTGTATTTAATTAGGAGATAATTATTATTTTATGAAAATAATAAATCAAGAGAGTAAAAACTAGTTATTATATCATATCGTATGATTTAATAAGTCATGTACAAGTTTTTGGACATTTTGGTTTCCACTCAACTTTCTAGTTACATGAGTACATCTAGTTTGGGAAATTAGATTATTTCTCTCTCTTGTTGGCCAATTAGTCAAAGGGATGGGGAGGTTGCTTGCCAACCTCATTCTTGCACAACACATGCTTCTTACATGCCATCACTTAGCATTTATTAGAGGTATGGGTCTTAGATCTTATATGTGGGTATATAAGACAATGTAAGACCAAAAAACTAACTATTTTTTTATTCCAAGACTAAAATTCGTCCTCCTCGTTCTCTCCCCTTGCTTGCATGTCTTTTGAAGCATTTTGCAAGTGTAAGTGGTGTAGAAGTGCTTCTCCTTTAGTGCTTAATTGTGTTAAGCACTTAAAGGTTTAATAAGTCACTAATACAAGAAGGAACTAGCATTCCTAGTGCCTCAATCTTGTTGGTGGATACATTATAGAGGAACTCTACTTTGAGTTCTCTTGCCATCTTCATCAACTCCCCAAAACCAAGTGTGATCAAAGTCTTCAAAGGCTGTTTTCTTTACATCCTATGGTTGTCAAATAATATTTCTATATTATGTAATTGGATCCTCTTGGTGGTTTTGTTAAAATGATCTTAAAATAATTGTTATTTTAAAACCGCTTCCGTTTGCCGCTTAAAATTGTTTTACGCAAAATGATCGTTTTAGTTCATCAAAACCTATCAATTCCGTATAGACGATCACAACTAAACCCTAAACAAACATGAAAGGAAATATTGTGTCTAGAGTTCATAAGTTAGTTACATGCACCAAATGTAAAAATGCAGGTTATAATGCAAAGGGCAAATAACACGTGTTGGAAAAGAAAATGTGAAGGGAAAGGGAAAGGGAAAGGCAACAATTTGATGTCTTTTAGTTTGGTTTATTTGTTTTGTTAATGACTTTTAAAACATTTGATGCTTTCTCATGGATTATAATGGTTGTACCTTTTTGTTATGCTTATGTAAGGGACCTATTTTGTCATGAATGTTAACGATACAACCTATTTGGTTATGATTATGTGATGGACCCTTTTTCTCATGAATGTTAATGGTACAACTATTTGTGTTTTCTCAACAATCGTATAGCTATTCGTGTTTGTAATGGTACAACTTGAAGTTTTTATTAGCAACCAAGTATTGAGATTGTGTTATTGATAGAAACCAAGTGTTGGGTTTGTGTTGTTAATAGTAATAAAGCATTGGTTTTGTGTTATTGATAGCAACCAAGTATTGGGTTTGTGCTATTAATAGCAACCAAGTATTGGTCTTGTGCTGTTAATAACAATCAATGGCTTGGGTTTGTGTTGTTAAAAGCAACCAATGTCTTGGGATTTCTCATGAATGGTACATGTCAATTATTTCAAAACAATCAATTTTCATTAATCCAAAACAAGTTCGTTGAACCAACTACATTGATCAGTACCAATTTCATTAACCCAAAACAAGTTTATTTAAAGCTTTGTAAGTAACACATTGAAGCAACTACATTCAATAATAGTAACATACTATATTCAACAAAATAACACAACTGATCAACTTAATAGTTATAACTTGTACACAATCTTGCATAAGAACAAAAACCAACTAAAAATTAAGCATATTTTCATGTTTTAATTTTGGATTTCAAGCTTTTTCAAGGGAACGATTTTGGATTTCAAATTCATGATGAGACTATTCTTCATCTACCCAACCAATACACCCACACTGTGCTCCCTAACATTTCAAATACAATTGATTAGTCATACTACTCAATTAGGGTTACGATCGAAAAAATATTAAAGAATTAAGAACATTGTACCATTTTTAGACAAGCGTAGAAGGCCCTACCATGGTTGTTCTTCGTCTCTGAGACGTTTGTATTATAGCAGGAGCTCCACAATCACATTCCACCACAACCATCTCACCAGTGATTTAAGATTGTTGCGTGACTAGATTCAGGAGATAAACTATCAAAGTGAAGAAGCAGAATAGAAGAAAAACGGAATGTTAAATTAGGGACCAATCGGTATTATATGGCATTGATTTTGGAAAGGACAAAAATACCCCCATCATGCCAGGCATCATGCCAGGAACCTGGGGGTTTCTCTCATACTAACTGACGAAAAGTTTACTTAGGGACGAGGAATGTAACAAATTTATTGACTGAGGATGGTCCGAGTTAAGATTTTAAGTTAGGGACTAGGTTCATAAGTAACCATAAACCAGAGAGACCCGTGTAATTTTCTCTTAATTTTAGATATATTAAATATGAAGTTAAGTATAAACTGTTAATCAAAATACATATTACATATCAATAATAAAGTGTCTATCACAAAACTTGAACAAAATATCATAATCATATTTTTGAAGAATATTTATTCTCTAATTTGAACGTCTTACTAATGCTTTCAACTCGTTAATATAACCAACATCAATGATATATCTAATAATATTTATGAATTATATTGTTACGATGAAAATAAAATATGTCAATAACAATACAAATGTTACTTGTGAGGATCATATTATTTTGGATCCCTTTTTCAAGAGTCTCGTCGGGTGAATAGTAAACTATAATTTAAAGGATTATGTATGGTATATTTGCATTCTTAATATAAATTAATAAAAATAAATCTAAAGCATATATAATAGGATAAAATAATGACAAATTTAGTTTCATATGTCTTTAAACAACATAAACAAAATCCGAAAAGTAAACTTCAAATTATGAAAGAATATTAGAAATTCATACAATTAATATCATTTTTTGTGTTCTACTTATATATGGAAGAAAATGAGGAAATTGGATTTTGAAGGTGT